>JAVCKT010001206.1:0-22149 GCA_032273925.1 Rhynchotus rufescens | reverse complement strand
TTTTTTCTTTTTTCTTTTTTCTTTTTTCTTTTTTCTTTTTTCTTTTTTCTTTTTTCTTTTTTCTTTTTTTTTCTTTTTCTCTTTTGTTTTTTCTTTTTCTTTTTTTTCTTTTTTGTTTTTTTCCTCTTTTTTGTTTTTTGGTTTTTTTTTTTTTTTTTGTAGATGTCTCTCTCTACTGAAGAGTCATCCTCTGTACCAGTGCCTGCTGTCAAGGAGGAGAGTCAATGTGACGAAAGTCTGTTTGCCCCAGCCCTCTCTCTGAAGGAGAGCAGCTCCCAGCCCGGGGAGGAGTCGCTGCCTTTCCCCGAAGCCCTGTGCGTCAAGGAGGAGCAGGGCTCCCAGCCGGATGACTGTCTGTCTCCATTCCCCTCAGCCTTACCCGTAAAGGAAGAGCCCGGCTCCTTCCTGCCGGGCTCAGCCACCAAGCAGAAACACTTCACCCTGCTGAAGTCCCCATCCAAGGGCGTTTCCGACACGCTCGTTATAAAGAGGCGGGAGAGGCGGGAAGCGGGCAGATCCCGAAGGAAACAGCGCCTCGCGCTGCCTTGCTCCGAGGAGCCGCTGCTTGTTTTGCCGGAGGGCAGTGACTACAGCACTTTCCGCTTGGGGACAGACGTTCCCTTCCCGCAAGAAAGCCAGGCCCTGGAGAACGTATCCCAGCTCAGCTGCTCCCAGGAGGAAGAGGGGCCCTTTAAAACTCCGGTCAAGGAGCTGTTCAGCAAGCTGCCGGTTTCTTCCACTCCCAGCAAAGTCCCAGCTACGACCCCTCCGCTAGGGTGCCTTGATCCCTGGAAACCCACATCATTAGCCAAGGAAAGTAGTGAATTGGACTTCAGCCCAGTGAGAACCTTCCAGTTGTCCTTCACGCCTCTCCGAGAGAACCAGGACTTGCTGGGTTTTAACAGCACTCCTCCTAAAAATCCCCTCTTCGAGTCCCCTCGGGAACTGCTCAATACGGAATCCAGTGAAATGATGCCCGGCCCCCTTACAAGCTCCCCCTCTTTCGTTCATGAATCCACCAAACAGTCATCTGTGGACCTGCCGGCCTCTGGCCTTACTGAAAACCGGTCGCTCATGGAAGGCCTGATCCTGGACACCATGAATGACAGTCTGAGCAAAATCCTTCTAGATATCAGCTTTCCTGGTCTTGAAGATGAAAACCTAGGAACAGACATTAGTTGGTCTCAGCTCATAACTGAGCTGAAGTAAACTGGCCCGAGGGCTGAAACTGGCTTATGGTGACATTATATAAAGCACTCTCCTCCTCTGAGATCTGTTCACCAACCCTAAGAAGATGTTTAATACCTGCTTGTGACTAGTTCCCCCTCCCTGGGCAGTATTGACTCCTGCTAGGCTGGGAGACAGGCCCATTGGCTGCTATAAGCTCCCTGTTATAAGCTGCAATAGACTATTATGCGGGACAAGGTGGAAGCTCTTGTGCTTGCGATGAGGCCCTGGAGGTTACCAGAAGAACATCTAGGTAGGCACTGGATGGCCTTTGCTACTGAAGGGATCAGAGGAAATAAAAGCATACTCCTCAGTTGTGTCCGATAGGAAAGAGCTTGGGACCGTCTTCCTAGCTCCTTCCTTACCTCCCTTCACTTTGTTCCCCTCTTAGTGTAGTTTCAATGTGTGTAAATACTGTACATGCCTTAAACTAGCCTTTGTAACAGTAACTTTATTCTTGTAGGCTTATTAGGGGATAATTTGGGCTGGTACAGGGCTTGGCTTAGTGTTCTCCATATGTTCCACTTCTGTAATCTTCCACCCTAGATGAGAGCACCAAAATACTTTTTTTTGTTTTTTTTTTTTTCTTTTTTTGACTTCAAAAACCCATTGGCCGAGGCTGCTCTGAATATTGCTGGGAAGGGATCTATATGTGACTGAGCAACTACTCAAGTTACGCTGCAATCCACATAACCTGTTTCACTATGAATTCTTAGTTCAGCTTCCTCTCACAGCTCTTTTTCCAAGGCTGGAATGGTGAAGAGCTCTTGCTCTTGGATCAAGCTCTAACTCTTCTGGTTCCAGAGTCCTTCTATTATGTACTTTGAAGACTGGGTAAAGTCACTGTTGCAGTAAGACTGGCTTCTAGGGAATAGTTTAAAGCGGCCCTCATTACAATCATCAGTTGAAATGGTAAGAGAGAACCTGAGAGGTAGATGCTGGTATTTTCACTGAAAAGTGACCTCTTAGTGAGCCATGCAAGGAGGAAACTCATCCCTGTTCTCTGGAGCTCGTGTCATTGCAGTAAAGTGCCACGTAAAAGATCTTACTCTTCTACTTACCCACAAATGATGGCTCATGCACCTCAAGCAAACAGTTTGTGGTCACTACTACTACTTAATAAAGCTTGTGTGGGAATGCAGCTGAGTACTGTCTTTCCTATCATCAGCGTTTGGTATTCACCTAGGTATTCCTGGCTTTGCAAGGTTCTTATCCTCCAAAAGCGTCCAGCGTTCCCCTTCAGTTTTCTGTAAAAATGCTGCCTTTTCCCATGTAGCTGCCCCATGAAATCCAACTATCCATCATAGTCCTATCTAATTTTTGCCAGTTTTTCACATAATTTTGTCATGTTCAGCACTTTGTCAGGACGTGTCAGAAACTCTTAAGTTCTGTTCAGCTGTCTAAACTCGGACCAGGGTCTAGTCACCTCTTTACAGCCTTAGCACACAATATTTAAGAATGAGTGTGACTTCCTCTGGCGCTAGAGGAGCTGAGATCAAACAGGTAGGTACAAAAACATGGCACAGCAGCTAGGACTCTCCGAGTCAGTCTTCACTGCAAAAGAGGGTTCTTATGAAGGCTTTTCTTTGGGATGTCCAAGATCATAGAATATTTCTATCATCTTAAACTACCCACCTGAAAGACCCGGTGGGACAATATGTAGGCATGTCTCTAGGAAAAAAACACTACATGAGTACCTAAAGTTCCTGTTACTCCATGACATTCCATGCTTTCCCATATAACAGAACTCTTGACTTACACTATCTACCTTTTTCTTATGTTTTGGCTCTAGTTGTGTTAAAGACTTCTTTCCTCAACTCTTAAGTATAATTAGAGCAACCACTAGAGAGCAGTCATATCAAAAATAAGGAGGACAGAAACACACAGCTGAGTTTCCTCATCAGTCCTTTCTATTCCTCCCACAGTAGATTTCCCAATGTTTTGTGCAACCTAATTCAAAGCTATTCTTTGTAATCATTTCATCACATCTCTCAGGAGACTACTTCACTGCTCAGTAAATCTATCCATCTACTCCAGTAAATCTATCCTCAGTAAATCCTATCCACTCTCCCTGGATATCTTTTCCTTTATTCCATTCTATTATTCCTTCCATTCACCACCATAAAATTCTACAAAAAGCCAAAAAGCAGTCACACAGTCACACATTTTCACCAGGGCCTGAGTGACTGCAACCACTTTGCTGGAAACATTAAATCTTGACTTCTCGTGTTCTCTCTTGCTGGTATTTACATGTTCTTTAGATGCATTTTTTATGTATATTTTGTATATGTGTTCACATGGTATTTACATTTATAGGAATGAGTTGCTCCAGATAAACTGCGATGATGAGAAGTTCTTCATGGTGTGAAAGTGTCATGGACATCTGCATCTTTAGTAGACAGAATTTTCATATCTCTGGGTCACTTGGGGAAGATTCTGCTGCTGCCTGCTGCTGTTTCTGGAATGGTTGCTCCTGATGAAATCCATTTTTTCTGGAAGGCTGATGTCCCACGGGGACACACGCACTTTCTCTTAGTAGCACAGAATCCGCCCATGAAAAACTTGGAGAATCAAATGAGATTGCATGGTCACATGCAGCATGAGACAGAAAAGGGGCAGCAGAGCTTGTAATAGCCTTGGCTGCTCAGCTAAGCAACTGTCTGGAGAATGTCTGATTAAATCTGTAGTTTGCTGTCACAGATGTTTGCTTAAGTATCCTCTATTTGAGCAACTGGACTATTAAGAGGTATCAGGAGCTCAAGACTGAAGTGGAAAAGCAGCAGAGCTGGAGCTCAAGTGTTTGGTCCATGAGGGCAAACACAGAGCCAGAGAGGTCATGGAGGGGATAGCACGGGAACCCCAGCACAGGAGTATGACGTGTTGAAGATGCCTGTCCAAACCAAACACAAGAACAGCAAGATGAGGGGGCTGTTGGGCAGAAGCAGAACACTGTGCTGGAAACAGAACCAAAGGCCTCCTATCGGACCAAGGGGAGCCATTTAATAAAGCAGAGGTACAAAAGGCAGAGCAGGAAGGTGACCGAGCAGGACAAAAATTCTCCTGCAGTCAGGTGAGAGGCATCGTAGATCCTGTCCTAATATGCAAAAACACATTCAGTGCTCAGAACTAAGAACTAAGATCTGGGTATTCCTCTGTTCCTGTGGGAAGTTGCAGTTGGAAGTTCTAAGGACCTGCCTTGGTTGGGGTATTTTCTACACATCCTTCCCAGCTCACAAAGATAGTGCAGAAATTACCATCTCTGAAGGCAAGCAGGACATCTCTTCTTCGAGCTCACAGACTGTTTCAGTAGACCTGAAACTCTGATTTGCACATAGTAGCTGTGGATTGAACAAGAGGATGACCAAGAGAAGGAAATTATCATTTACTACATGAAACTACTCAAATTATTATTGTTTCTCTTATTACTAATGCTTCCATTATATACAGACAGTACCTAACCTAACACAAACATTAGGCACCACATGGGTTGCCCAGGCAGATGTTTCCTTACGGATATTGCCATGATTTCATCCCATTGCCATCACTCGCTGGCATGCCATACTTTTGTACTGCTTGTTTCAAGCAGTCACCTCAAAGCTACAGTTCACATATTTGTTCCTGGCAGACATCAGGCTACAAGCAGAAGCTGTGCAGATTCCTACACGGCATGTGCTATTTCCTTGAACTATAATTTGTCTGACGGTATTAAATGCACACAAAAAAATGAGATTCTGCTTCCCATGTAGCTCAACAGACGGAGGATTCTCCCCTTTCTTAGGTAACATAACCTCAGATTTATCTCATTTATCTTTGGAAATCACCTCAAAGACATGCCACCATATCCTAAAATGGTTAAAACCAGGCGTAGGATAGTCTAGTATTGCAGCCTACTGGGTACCACCCACGAAACCCTCCTCTGAAGAACAAACATTTGCTCTTGGAGCTTCAGATGCCACCTAACCACTGTTCCAGATCAAAGTCTTTTTTATTGTGCAGGACAGATGGTTTTTATTTAAGTTGTAGGGCCTACAGTGTCTCTCCATGCCCATTCTGGCTGCATTTGCTGACTCCACAGAGGTATGAGACGGGATCCTGCCTCACTCTCTCCTCCTACATAGTGGTAGTGTAGGTAAGAGGTGCAGACAACACACACGAAGTAAATATCTCATCACACAGACTGGAAGGGAGTCACAGAATCCACCTGCACAAAGGGTGGATTTACCTCTACTCACCACATTATCAAAGATTATTCAGTTAAATGACTGAATTGTAGAACATGTTCATCAGCACCATCTAGCATCCTATTTCGAGACTCTGAGTAGCCCCTGACTTCTACAGCAGGAATTGAGATTAGGCCCTTTTTTTTTTTCTCTTAAGAAACTTTCCCCTGAATTGTACTTTCCATGGATTAAGAAAAAGCTCTTGATCCTGTTACGGTCTGCTATTACAGCGGAATGGACCTCACTAATGAGGAGCTAGACAAGCAGTTGTTGTCTTGGCCTGAATCCAGCCCTCCACCCTCACACAGGGTGGTTTGGTTGACCTAGTCTGTGAACAAAGCACGTGAGCGCGGTGCAACTTAGCAGGATCCTGTAGGTTTGGGCTTACAGCCAAGCTTTAGTGCAGCAACGTCCAGGGGGTATAAACAATAAATAATGGTGGTTCAGTTGGATATGAAAGCAATTTAAATTGGAGTAATTAATTTCATTTTATTTCATTTGATTTGGAGTCATTCGCCAGCTGCTCGAATTCTTTCCTTTCCTCCCCTTTCCTCTCCTTTCCTTTTTGGCTTTGCTGCTTTGCTGTAGATACTTCTATGCTTCTAGCTGTTTCAGGAGGAATGCAAACTTCATGCAATTTACAGTATGATGGAAAACTCCTTTTTATCAAGGAGTTTTTAAAATACATCATAGAATACATCATAATGTATTAGATGTATCATATCTAATCTATACATCTAATACATTATGATGTATACATACAAAATACATCATAATGATGTATACAAAATACATCATAAAATATATCATAAAATTGAGCTCTGTTCTTTTTAAAATGCATCATAGATTCAGAAAGCAAAATGAGAAGCCTGGAAAAAAAAAGTGATCTTTTTCCTGAACTCCAACAAAAATATCTTTTTTTTTTCCAGCACTGGTGAATTACAAGAGGATAAAAAGATATTCAGGGTATAACCAAGTATTAGCTGTCTGAGATTAAGAAGAAACTGTCCTGGTTCACTAGCTCACCTCAGACTGGTTTCTCACTTTGGTATAAGCAGAGTTTTACAGCACAGAGGCCACGAACCTGAATGGCTGATGCAGTTAACCTACATCATTTATCCTTGAGTTTCAATGATTTTCCTACAAAAATGAAGATGTTAAATACCTTGAGACACAGTTCATAAATACAGGCAAAAGATTATACAAAGCAAAGAGATTCCATGCTCCAAATTTTGTGGGAAATCCTCAAAGAGAACACAGCGGTGAACTCTTTACATAGGAGAGCTATCATCAGAATTGTTTGTCTTACACATTTTCTTCTGTTTTTGATATTTCCTATTAAAAAAACCAAACAATGGTGATATTTAGCCTGCACAAGTGATTGTTAAAATACAGTCAGATATGTATGTTCCCTGCTGTGGATCTCTATTACATTCTCAAGGACCGGTAGGAGGTTGCTGCCAACGGAGTTCTTGTTTATTTAGTAATCTAACATAGAAAACAAGTTTTATTGTACTTATTTGTGGTTATAAACAAGAAAACAGCTCCTTAGAACTAGAACTGTTTGACAAATGGTTAACCAAAGTCCCAGCAGAGGGGAAAGAAGGAACTGCACCGGAAATCAAACAGTGGAATTTCTTTCATGGGATTTCTTAATATTCATTTCCTATAGAACACATTGGATTTTGGTGTCAATATGGTATATTTTCTTCTTATTATATATGCTTTCACATTTTATGCAATATTTATCACAGCAAAAGTCTTGCTTGGGGAAATTCAAAATATTATTTGTTCATTCCGGTTACAATAAAAACCACTTCAGCAAATGCACAGGACTTCCATTTTCAGCTTTCATAATCCAGCCTTTACCAGCCATCTATCACCACTAGCCTTCAGCAGCAGGGCAAGGTTTTACAGGATGCAGAGGAACTTTTGTCAATATGTGCCTCTTGATTGTATGAGGCAAGTGGAAGTTCACAAAATTTAAGACAAAAGTGCTTAAAATACTGTGAATCACATGGACTGTTTGATGTTAAATCATTATTCCATGCAACCATCTGCAAAGAGAAGAAGATACATTGGCATCCTGACTTAAATTCAAAGCAAACGGAGACTGCATATGGGCTTCTGCTGTCTCTCCCTTTAGAGACTCAATTCTCTCTCGTGTTTATAGTCTCCATGACCATATGACTACTTTTCTCCTCTTGGCTCCTTACACAGGGCCTGTCTACTTCTACCTCTCCAGAAGAAGGACACGCTACATGTCAGAACTCAGATGCTAGGAACAACCATGATGCTCCCTGCTTTGGCCCTCACCAGGCATACCTCTCCTCTGGGTGGGTCTTCATATTGCAAAATTGCCACCACCAACAGTCTCCCATGAGAGCAGGTGTCTTTATAGGTCCCTCCTCAACCATAAGTCTTTACATGCAGAACAGGACAACCCCCACCTCCCACCCTGCCAGCTAGATAATTTTGGCACATAAAACCCAGCTCTTTTTGGTCCTCCACCCATTGCCTCTCAGCCTCTTCTCTCATTTTCTGTTCTCATTAATCTAATCTGCTTCAAAGGCCCCTGGGTCTCTCCCAGCTCACTGGGTCTCTCCTGAGAGCTTAAACGCTGCTGCCTGGTAGTCTGTCCTTTAACTGTCCGTCTTTCACTGAAATCCTCCACAAAGAAATCCCTTGCCATTTCTTCATGCTCTTGAATAGCACTGTAGTCTTAAAATTTTGGACAACAAACAGTATTTGATATATTTAGAAACAATAGTAAGAGGGGGAAAAAGAAAGTTAGAGTGAAGCAGAATTGCCATCATAAAGCTCATGACTTGCAGCCTGTGTGTTTGCACAGCTGCTTTCAGGAGTGCTTTCCCGGAGTTTTACAAAGAAGATCAATGCCAGGGAATGGTTTGGTCTTTGGAGCTCCACCCTGTGGCTAATTAATGCTTGACTGACAGGACTCTACTATAAATCCACAAGGAACGGACACCCCACGATGCTGAGAAGAGCTGTGTTGCCATTTTCCATAGCTGAATCTCAAGTTTTATTGATTTTATGTTTTAATTAAAGCCCTGCTCATGAGATCATAGACAGTCTTAGCTGTCATTAAAATCATACCATGATGGCCTAGCCATCAAGACTGAATAGAAAAATGGTTGACATAATATACATATACAGCCCAAGGGCTAAGAAATCAAAGGAACTTGATATATGTAATTCAAAACAAAATTACATTTTAAACCAGCATAGTTATCCATCAAATCCTGGGGGCAGTCACATGCTCCTCTGCCTTCCAAACAAACCAGTCCTTCATTGCATGTAGGACTGTTGCTGCATCATGTACACCAGTCTGCTCGTGTACTACCAGTTACAGAGCTGGGTAATCCCTTCACAAAATCCTGAAATCACTTCTTTATGTAATTGTCTGAGCAGAAAATATCCATCTTGAATATTAGTGTTTGATCACATTTATTCTTCTTTACTGGAGAAGAAAGAAGAAGGGAACACAGGGAATTCAATTCAAACAGACCTACTGCTGCTATAAATGAGAACCTGAGTCTCTCTGCTGTTAGAGTGTCTTTCTTGGGTTAAATGTATTTCTTTTTACCAGCTGAATGAAAATTGTCAATCATTTGGCTGAGTTATAAGCTTTTAAAAATCTATTTCACACCCTTAGAAAAGACTGAGTTGGCAACCTAAACCTGAGAAAAGATTGGTTAGTACATGGTGTGCACCAGCAGTTAAGGGAGGCAGACAAGAGACAGACACAACAGACCATGCAGCAGTCTCTAAGCTCTGCTTCGATCTTCTGGGGACTTACTTCAGTGGAGATAGTGGGAGGACTCCTGGGAATCTTGTTAGAAAGCAGAACAGGGCTGCATTGGACAGAGGAGAACAAGGTAAGAGGAGCCACACAACGAGAGCCACGGGAGACCTTCGCTTCTCTTGGGTAGTTCTAGCAAGCCCTAGTAGCTGCTAAGGAGGTCTGTCAGCTGCCCCTGCTCAGGTGACGTGGTTGCTTTTGTTCCAGCTGACCCATGATTAGGAAGGGCACGAACCCTTTTAGCCAGTGCTACAGCGAGGCTATATAAGAGTGTAGAGCAGCACCAATAGTCACAATAGTTTATGCCGCAGTGCACAAACAAGAGATCATCATCTCAATTCAGACCACAGGGTATTGTTGTGGAGTTTCCATCTTTGGAAATATTTAACAGCCCGGGGAACCCGCTCTAGGTGGCCTTGCTTGGACTAGGTGATCTCCAGTCCTTCCAGTCTCAACCATTTCATGATTCTATGAGTCTACAGAGATTCCTTTCTGAACACGTTCTTCCTGGCTGTCAAGGAGCTGAGCACAAGAGTATGAGTTCTTTTCTATACCTGAGTTTTCTGCTGGAGGTGAGGTAGTCATGATGGAAATAAAGATCTTTACAGGGAAAAAAAGTTGGCTTGAATGCAGCTAGGAGCCAGAAGAGAAGTAAGAGACCATCCTGTGGGCAAAATGAAGAGGACATGAGGAGTAGGTAATGCCCCTACTCATTGCAAGCTGAATGCAGAGGTTTTAAGTATCTGCTGTCCAAAAAAAGCTGTGAAGGACTCCTCTCTTGAAGCACATCACTAATTCCTGTGTAGGTAACAGTTCAGCACGTCACAAGGAGCTCAAGTGATAACTTATAGAAAGACTACTTCAAAAGAATACCGGGTCCCTGAGACAACAGTCCTTACAATTAGAGTTGTTGCAAAGTGCTCAGGCACTGCAGAGAAGCACATAAACACTGTTGTCAGGCCTGGAATTGATTAGCTTTTTTAGGGATAAGCCAAGTACCATGCACCTGCTATTAAGGAGAGAACGTAACGTGAAAAGTCACTAAGGAGAACTGGAGTGCTGCTGTTCTTGTTGAAGAACAATTCCCAAGAGTGGGCAGTCATGTCTTTAAAGAGTTAGTCAGAGGGCACTGAAACTTGGCTCGCTGCATTTCTAAGTGAAAGTCTGCCTGAGCCACTGCCTCAGCATTTGTGAGCTGCGACACCCGTTCAGGGAGTCAGCTGCGACTGCTCCAGTCCAAGAGCTCCAAGAGCATCACACTGCAGCAGCCACACAGGGGCCCTGGGCACAAATACACACGGATTAAACTGACTGCGTATACTGACAGATACACAGGTTTAGGCCATTATAATTAATTTCAACAAGGTATGCTGCCAATTGATGAAGCCTGAGTGGTATTTATGTCTTTATGATATAAAGCAAGCTATTAACAAACAAATATGACAAGAAACATTAGACTGGACCTAGCAAATGCTAATGGAAATTTTCTACAACTCCTGCTGGGAGACCTTAACAGTAAAATCTATTACCCAAGAAAAGCAAACTGGGGTCAAAGCACAGCCAAAAGAGAAATTCTCTACCTTCTGGGGTATCTGGGCTTAATGAGTCCATTATTTTCAGCAGGACAAGATCTGCTCTGGTTACACAGGCGGCTATCGCATGGGGCAAAATTGTATAGGCGGTTGTCTTATTTCCTTGCTTCTGTTGTTCTTATAACTGAAAAAATAATAAAGTTTTGTCAGTAAGCCCATAGACAGCCACTCAAAGCACCATGACAAGACTCCAGGTTGGGCAATTAGCTCACACATATGCACATTGAATTGTGTTTGCTGAGGCAACTTCAACAGTGCTTATTTTTACTGTTTGGGTATTCAGCTTTGAGGACATCCTTTGAAAGAAGCCTTAAAGATATAGTTAGATAGATAGATAGATAGATAGATAGATAGAAAGAAAGAAAGAAAGAAAGAAAGAAAGAAAGAAAGAAAGAAAGAAAGAAAGAAAGAAAGAAAGAAAACCCACATATATTTACTATTATAGCAGCACATATAAACCTCCTTGTGCTAGGAACAAATGCATTCTTTGGCTCAAGCTAAGTGGATAAAGGAAATACTAATCTCCCCATATATGAGAAGCTGAGGGGCAGTGAAATGAAAGCAATTATTTCAAGGTGCACAGAAAGGACATCCTTGCAGCTGAATGCACATCCCCAGGTGCTGGGCGACTCATCTTGAGTACACAACTATTGTTCCTCTTGGACTCTTGCATCCTAGCAATCATTTTTTACTTTAAATGTGCTCAGCAGCACAGAGAAGCTCTAGCACAAGCAAGGCTATTATAATTGTTATGTGCATTAGCACTCTGTAGTAAAAGTGGATATTCTTTCTCTGCGAAAATAAAACTAAAAACATCTAGTGAAATTAATGTAGCCATAAATTGAGTAGGGGGAAAAAATGTATTTCCTGCTGCATGACAGGCATCTGTTCTGTAGTAAGGCCAGCTATTTCAATCAGTAGCTTTGCTGCTATGCAAAAAGAGAGTGCTCCTTGGTATGCAGCTTATCTCAAGTATATAAAATCTATATAAATTGAACAAAAATATTTTCAAGCAATACTTAAACATCAGGGTGGATTCATGCTCGACTGCATGTTACCAGCTCTGCCGCATTGTCTTCATAAGGCAGTTGGCCATGGAGATTTGACCTATATTACCTAATTAGACCAACTGTTCTACTTTCTGACGTAATGACAGGGCATAATTCGCTGTCTAGCAGCTGAACAAAAATGTTTGGTACCTCTGAGAAGACACGACCCACAAGGAAACTTGTCAGACATACTCACAGATACAAATACTGTATTTTGTTATTCATCACATATAGACTAGCAGGGACAATGATATTTTATTTTCCAAATTAACAAACTGGAGAGAATTCAAAGCAGAGGAAGTTTTTTATATACAAATATATATTTCTTTTTCAGAGGAGGAAGGACTAAAAATGTATGCACAGTCTGGTTGAGAAAGGTTTGTCTTCTTGTCCCACCTCTGCACCATGTGCAGTTGTCCACAGGCTGTGGGCACAATTCAAGAGGATGAGCAGAAAATTGTTTGATAGAGCTGCTGCAATGGGCATCCTCCCCGCATATACCTGCTTGCTACATCGTGAGTCACTTTTACAGCCACTGGTGGCTCGTTCTATCAAACAGATAGATAGTGTGTTGTAGGCTGATGTAACAACAGCCCTCACATGTTGCCTACACAACATCTTGGCTGGTTAAGTTATGTAGGATAAATTTTTGGTCTCTTTAACGATCGAGGTGAAATAATCAAAATGAAAACTGGCTAAGACCAGCTTCATAACAGTACCTGTGTGATGGAAATGGAGCCTTTCTTCCATAATCTGAATGCATCATTATGTGCCACTACTGTACTTTACTATAATGATTTCTGTATGTAGGATAAGAATATCGATGTATATATGTCACTGGAGCAGAGAAGGAAAATAATTTCTCAGTATGTATAAGATTGTGTATGAATGTTTTTTTTCTAAATCCATGTTAACATCTTCTAACACAGACTGTTCATGATCCATGTGCTATTTTCCAGGGCCTGTGAAAGATGACTGGGAAAGACATGGCAACTGCAAGTAAGCCTAAATTTGCTACATGGGCAACTGTGTCTTCCTTAGAAAACATTTAGGAGCAGTTAAAATGAGAAAAAAAAAAAAAAAAAAAAAAAAAAAAAAAAAGCTGAAAGCTTCTAACCTGCTTAATAAATTGACTCTGTTTAGGAAGAACAGTATGGAGAAAGTGATTACTTGCTAAACAGAAAAAGCCAGTGACGTCAAACCCATAATGCCTTTTAAAGAAGATGTTATCTCAGCTGGCCCCACCTCTATGACTTTTTTTTTTTTCCTTTTTTTTTTCCTTTTTTTTTTTCCTTATCTGGGAACTGGCACATTACAAGATCCAAAGAGTCAATGAGCTGCACTTGGATGCAGAAGAATGGAGGGCAGAAAGCCTTAAAAAACATTTGGAGATTTTTCCACTTTGGGCTGGGAGAGAAACGGTTTTTGAAGTAGGAGACTGGATTAGCTGGTCAGACTGTTAAGCAGAACTGTTCAAACACGAGCTCCAGCATAGCAAGGACGCAAACCAGCTTGGACTGAGGTTTGCCAAAGCGCAGAGCAAGAGCAAGTGACCAGGGTGGGCTTACCCACAACAAGCGTTCCAGAGGTTTCAGGGCCCGAGCTTTAGGAGATATGGCCCTAAGGTGATCTGTTCTATTTTTTTTGTTTTCAGATATGCTATAAATCTTTAAGAAAACTGTCGCTGTAGCTGCTGCTGCCAGACGCAGAGCTGCCTCCTCAGGGCTGGCACGCTGAGGTATTTACAAGGTGCACAAGGGGAAATAGCTGGGCCTTGTGTGATATAGAGGTGTATGATTCAGTGCTGGTTCACAGGGATGGTTAAAGGCCTCGGGAACAGGCTGAGAGGATGCTCAGTGAGGCTGCAAGAGGCCACAAACCTGTGTGCATCAGGAGTCCTGATAACTTAGGTGCAAGAAAACAACACCATGAGAATGTGGTTTCCTTGTGGTTTCCGAATACCCATTCGTCCCCTTCCCTTCTGCCATCCCCTTCTCCTCCCTTTCCCCCTCCCTCCCCGGCCCGCTTCCCCTGCTTAATTCTGTTTGCAGAGACACAAGAGCAGATAAAGAACAGCTCTAGGGAGTCTGAAGGGACTCTGCCTGCGCTAGGAGGAAGGGAGTTGGCCATGAGAAGCAGCTGGAATCTATTTCTAACCTGTCAAATCTAGTTCTGCAAGTTGGTGCTGTGGAAACTACAATGCTCTGTCTACAGCAGTTAGCATATGGGAGGGAAAAAAAAAGAAAAAAAAAAAGAAAGATTAAGCAGTTCAAATTTTAAAATAACTCCAGAATTGGAATGCCTCTTCTATATTGTTTGAGGATCAACTCCCAACTTCTGCTAAGTTTGTGATGATCAGCAGGGAGTAAAAGGAATCATTTTGCTTTGCACTGAACCCAGCTACCTCATTTTGCTGTTTCTGCCAGCCTGATGAAGTCTCAGAGTGGCTAACTTGATAGATGCATGGACTATTCAGTTTACTTCCTAGTATTGTAAACCCATTGCTATATTTTAAATACAGTTCAAAATACAGGAAGTAAGTTTTATGAGTAATGTTGGAATGCTGCATATTGCTAAGCTGGAAAAAATATAGTAATTATGGAGTAATAGAAAACCTCCTTTTGCTTTAACTTTCATATCCTGCTGCTGTTACTTCTTCTATGTACATACACCAAAGTGATTTCACTCCCAGTTTACTCAAGCTAGTCGTCACTTATATAAAGCTTATTTGTCCTTAAGGGAATAGGTGATGAAAAGTCAGTACCCCTCTCTGTATGCAACACCAGAATCGGTGTCTCCCAAGGTACTGCATTCAACAATGAAAAGATACAAAAACAATGCAACCTGCAGCTGTGGTTTCAAGCAAAAGGATGCTGTGGAGGCAGAAAGCTGAAAAACGTAGTTCTGCCAAGGCCCCTTTCTCCTGAGCTAGACCACAGACTACCTCCCACGCTGCAGCAATTTCAGGGTACTTCTAGTATAAATGTGGAGAGCCAAGGCCACGGCTACCTACAAGCCAAACAGCGATTTTAAACTCGTGCAGCTTCAGCGGAGTTACGTTACAGTGGAAGTAAGAGCAGAGTCAGGCCTAGCGCATTTGCACTGGGCAGGATAATAAGCAGGCCTTCGGCATTTTGAGCCACACAGTAAGACCTCTCAGCACAGCCTATCCCAAATACATGCCACTCTCCACAGAAATGAGACTGGGCATGCCTACCAGAAACTGTGGAGCAAACGTGCTCTCCCATTTACCGAAGCACTGCATCATGTTGTAGATGTGCTAGCCGGTATTTACAGGCTTACTGGAATGCATCAAAGCCCCCCAGGAGAGATCCCGAGCCGCAGAGGCCGCAGCAGCGAGATCTGCTGTCTCCTCAGTGTAACGGCGGGGTCACAGCGGTGTGCGTGCACACACACTCACTCTGACACACACAAATGCATAGACGGAGGGAGGTAAGTCCAGCCCCCAGCAGCAGGGCCATCCTTCTGCTGCTGGATTTTTCCAGCTGGAGCATCCTGCCGGCACTGCTGTAATTTATGGAAATTGGTTTCTGACGTAGGGCGCTTTTTCTGTTACGACAGGGACCTACTGACTGGAGGAGGCAGAGCTGCAGTCAGAGCAGGGGAAGAGAGGGAGGGGAAAAGGAGAGGAGCAACGGGAAGCTGGGATGCTGGAGAGAGCAGAGGCAGAAAAAGAGATGCTTCCGAGATGGATGAGTTATAACTAAGAGAGAAGGACGAAAGCCAGAGAAAGGGAGAAAAGGAGTGCCGTGGGAGAAGAGCTCTGCAACTGAGTCGGCCTCAGGAGAGCAGGCATCTGGAGACAAGTGCACCCCATCACCTCAGGAAGGAGCTGTTCTGTCCGAGTCATCACCATGAGCACGCGGAAGAACTGCCCTCTAACACAGGGACAAGGAGATAGAGAGGAGAAGGAGAGTGAGGGCACTCCAGACCTTCAGCCTCAGGAGTGTGAGCTGGAGCTGAGAAACAAAGCTATTCTGCAACAAAAAAGACGTCTTAAACAGGCCACACAATTTGTGCACAAGGACTCTGCTGACCTGCTTCCCCTGGACGGTTTGACGAGGCTTGGTACCTCCAAGGACCTGGTGAGTTCAAGGGGATCCCATTTGGGAGTGGGTCCACATCCTAACGTTCCCTACTTCCAGACAGCATTCAGAATTGCCTTCAGGTTTGGCAAAGAGTCACAGGTCCTGCAAAGACAAAATTACTCCTCAGCACCATTTAGGAACAGGTCTGGGGAAAAGGAAAGGACAAGTCTCCCATTTTTTGCATGTCTATGCTTTCCTACAGGGCCTAAGCACAGAGCAGGCAGATAGAGGAAGGATCTAACTTTCAACTTGCACAGTGTGTAAATACATTCATCTGATATGTATATTTCCATGTGGGATGCCCCTGAAAGCCCACACATCCTCCTGCAAAATACACCTCAAAAGCAGACCCACTCCTTCCTTCACTCAGTGTGAAGGAGCAGGAAAAGAGAGACAGTTCCTGAAACTTTGAGGTGTCTATATTTGAAATTGGTTATTCTCCTTTCCCCTAGTCTTTGAGTTTTCTTTTACCTATTTCCAGAAGGATAAATACAGGATAGGACTGCTAGCTGTGTTGTAACAGTAGTGTTCAGCACCTATTGGTGACATCTTTGGGGAGAAAGCATGGAAACAAGGTCCATGGGTGTCTCCCTATGGAAATACTAAGCGTCAGGGAGGGGATTTGATCCAGAAATCTGAGGAGAATCTGTCGTCAGGGCAAACTTTACCGAGGACACGTGACATGAGAGGCAACCATTTCCTGTGGAATTTCTTGCTGGACACATCTCCCCCTTCCTTACATGTTCTGGCTTTTTTATACCTCTAACTTCTCCTCTCCACTGTGATGTATAACTTCTCCAGGATGTGGCGGTTTAAACTCTTCTCTCCAAAGACAGTATGACTGCCTCAGGCTCTCTTCTGTTCAATCTGCACTGCACTGCCTTGCTGCTCTAGTAGAAGTTCCTTATCTTTAAATGTGGGCCAACAAACCAAGTGCAAGTGGTTCAGAGGCATCCCCCTGGTGAGTGCAGGGTTCATGGATGTTCCTAAGAGGCACCCCAGGCCCCTCAGCTAGGGATAGGGTTGATCAGGGGCAGCCTCTGTGGCTGAAAGCTCAACCATTTATTCCAGCTGTGTCGTGAAACGTTTTGCCCCTCCCTATAAACAGCACTTCCCTCTGTAGCTTTAGATCGTTACAACAACAAGAAGAAGGTTGCTTGTGTGTGTGTATGATGTGGCTCAGGCCATTTTGCTTCTGCTTTCTTTGCCCGCTTTGCGGGCCTCACCATTGCCTGCCGTCAGGCACTGCCTGATGCTGCGGCAGGAATTAAAAGGACAGGCAGGTTCCCAGCATTTGGGCCTGAAGGGAAATTACCCTCTTTGCTTCTTCCTGAAACGTGTGGGACTTACTGGTTTTGCTGTGATCAGCCTTGGGCCCTACGTTTCCGTGACCGCACGCTCCCCTGCTCTTCCCAGGGCTGCCCCAGCTAGTGTGGAAATTCCTTGGTCGCACAGGGACAAGGGTGACTCCTCAGAGCCACCCTGAGGCTTCACCCCATGATCTCCCAGTCCTTGTCAACAGCACCCACAGCTTTCAGCAGAAGCTAGTTGTCAGTGTCCCTCTGGGGCTGAGTGTAGTCACCGCCTGAAGTCTAACGGGGAAGTTGTAAACATGGCCTGTTAGCAAGGAGCAGGCCTCTTTGGAAATCTCCGCACTGCAGGGAAGTAGGTCAGTCCACATCTGGGTCTGAAAGAGCCCACCCTGGCTGGCAGACAGACCAGAACTCACCCTTCATGCCACACAGCAAAAAAATCAGCTTGGGGACTAGATATTTGGACACAGCCCAAGGCTTGTGGTTGTACAGTTTTCAGCAAGTAGGGCACCTTTTGATCCTTGCGTGCTTTCTGAGCCCAGTCACAAAACTAGACAGAAATAATGCTGCCTGCTTTGCTTTGATATTGACTCCTATCACACAATGCCTCCAAAATGAAACTGTTGTGCCAGCCAAAGGCCTTTGTACCTTTTCAGGCCTTTTTGTACCGCAACTCCTGTATATCACAGGAGCTCATAGTCTCTGGCCTTAAGCTGACAGTCAGTATTCTTGAGCAGCCTGAGAGAGGCCCTGTAAGAATCTTTTGTTATGAACAGTTCTACAGTTGTGAAGAATGTGCTGCATTAAGCAGTCCCTGATACTTTATGGGCCACTGTAGTATTACTGTGACACTTGGTGGGATTCAAATCAGAAAACAACTTTGTATGTTGATGCCTTCAGGCTTTATAAGAAAGATTCATATTTTGTTCCCATTTTACAGAGAGAATGTGAAAGTAAAGAAAGTTGTCCAAGGTCACTTCACAGACCTGTTTCAGGAAGAGAAATAGAATTGGACCCTTATGTTGGTCTAGTTCTGCCATGGCCCTAGTGTGTCCTGTAGGAATGATAAAAGGCAGTGGAGACTGTCTTAGACTATACTGATAACAAAAGCCAGCAGGTCTTTGACAGACTACAGTACAAAATGTGCTTTCAGGCAGTCCTCCAGCTCCATGTAAAACCCGATCTCTACTTCCTAATTTATTACTGCTACCCCTGAGATGATAGGAAAGCAGAACAGCAGTAAGAAGTACTGGAGAGGTGGTTTTTGGGGACAGTGCAGAACACCTCATAGTCCAATAGTACTTGCAGGGGAGGAGAGTTTATTAATTCCCCCAAACATGTCTGCACTGGCAGGTTAGGTACTAGGCAGCCCAGTATGTCTTAAGATTAGAGTGTGATCATTCTGAGTGCCATTTCACAAACAATATATTTTCTTACACAAAGTCAGGCTGTTACTTTTTACCATTTTACATACATTTTCTGCATGTTCAAGTTGTGCATTCAGCTTATGCAATGCATTCATGGGTTTTAGGGGCCCATCACATTCCTAAAAATGGAGAATTAGACATTTCAGGGAATAACTCACGTTCATTTCTACTTTCTTACAACCACAAGAGTAAGATTTTTTTTAAAGAGGGAAGCAAAAAAGTAGCTGCATGAGCTAAAATATTCTGAAATTAACAAGAAGACCCAAAGATCTGACTTATTCTGGACCCAAAATCAATATCCTTAGTTCATACCATTTCAGTAAGTCAGAGCAATGCCTTGACATTTTACATGGGAGAGTCTGAACATGGCATGTTGTGCTGGGAATTTGCTCTGACATTTTCAGAAGCCCTGAGAGGGACCCTCCACTGCTTGCTGCAACTCTGATCAAGTCTCCTCTCACTATCCTCTACATCTCACTATTTCCTGTCAGCCAAAGGCAGACAACATTCTCCATCTCTCCACTTTATTTGGTGAGATAAAGACGGAGCGGGAGACAGAAGGCTGCTCTTCGAACAGATGCCCTCACAGTCCCAGAGCTCAGTTCTTCTCAGCCTAAGTGATGAAAAATGGACAGAGATGGCAGTTTCAAAGGGTCTGATCTTTCCATGGGAAAGGTTGCAGGGAGAGTCATGTCATTTGTATGCCAGACTGTGAGAGGAGACAGTGGAGGGAGGATGAGAATTTGGAGACTGTCAGCTCCTGACCTTATTCCCATGCCCAGATGTTAGCTGGCAACCAAACTGGCACTGTGCTCAGAGTATTTAGGGAGCAAAGTCAAACAGCCAGCTGTCCTTGTGCAGTGCAGTGGCTGGGAAAGGACGAGGCCACAGGAGCAGAGGGATATTTTTGCTTCATGTTTTCAACTCCTGATGTGTCTCTCATGCAGAATATGCATGATCTGACTCTCATCCCTTGAGTGATAGGAAAACAGAGGCACAAGGGACTTAGCACCTTGCTTAGAGCCACGCTAGGTATGAGCAAAGAGCCTACAATAGCTCTGCTGCTCCAATCAGTCAGATCAGCCATAAAGCTGGTCAAAAGCTTACATGCGCTATAGGATTATGACAGCCCAGCTGATTGCTAGTCTATTCTAACTCACATTTGCCCTGCACATTGATAAACTATTATAGCAATCTCATGCATCATGTAGTTTTTTTTTTTTTTTTGAGGCAGATAAGAACTTTTTATATTGTCATGCATTAGCCCCTTCGCCTCATATGCAACTGTTACTGAAGATCTTATTGTCAGCTCCTGCAGAAAGGCCATGGGGCCCAGTCTTGGAGAATGGACCAAGCTACCTCGAACAGGCCTAATTCATTTCTGGTGCTCATTGCTGAATCAGTTAGCTGTGCAGGACGTGGAAGAACAGAATCAACATTGGATAAGAGCTTGAGCATCAATCTGATGATGCTTTCTTTCCAGATGATGATGATGATCAAATGATGATGAGCTTTCTTTCCAAAGCAACACTTTTCTGCGATGTGCAACTATGGTTGCAAACAAGTTTTTACCTTTTCTTCCCTTTTGATGCACTTTCCCTTCTTCTATCTAGAAGAAAGGGAGAAGAAACTCTTACTGCCCAGTGTGACTGGCATAAAGACGGATCTTGAACAAGTGATCTGGCTGAGGTGGCTTCCTTCCAGCTGTGTAAAATATGGGGCTTCAGATGACCCCCCCCATACACTATTACAAAGGTCATCAAACACTAGCATTTTGGATCGAGAGGAGCAGAAACAAGCTCCAAAGATTATTGGAAGCTGAGTTTAGTTTCCCATGCAGGGGAAGCATTCTGCTTCACTCCAGATAATTCCTTGTATACCTGAAGTTTCTGGATTCGTGCTTCGTAAGATGTACATACATGTACATCAGCCACCCACCCTGACTCCTTTGAAGTTGCACTGTGGTTGAGTGTTGGCACATACACATCAGGTAGTGTATTGCAGTACCCACACAATTACGAGACTGCTGAGTGTTTTGTTTGGCTGAAGGAATGGCCACGTGGGTGGAAAGCATGCAGCAGACGTTCTCCCTCTCCAGAGACCTGCCTGTCACAGAACTTTAACACAATCTCAGATGCTGCCAAAAATATTTGGGTTTTAAAAAAGCTTCTTGGGATAACTGTGGCCTACATCAGGTGGTCACTTGCAGGCTGATTCCCCAGGTTAGCAAATATTCCAGTGCTCAGGTCTGTACTTAGCTGGGATTTCTCTTTCTTTCTGGTGGAGACAGCAGCCACACAGCGTGGTCCAGCGGCGCCTCGTGGAGGGCAATCTGACCAAGCTGCGGGGCGAGACAAGGGTTCAGTCTGCATGGGTTCAGTCACCGCTGGCTAAAGACCAAGATGCAAAGAAGGAAAAGGGAGAGCACAGGAGAAAAGAGACTCCACACCTGCTAATACAGTGTCAGGTAAGGCAACAACATGGTGCTGCTGATTGCACAGTGACAGCAAATACTCAGTGAGTTCCAGTTGCTCCAATTGTAAATGACCTTACAGTTATTATTTGCAGTGCCAGCTGGGCCACTCTTCTGCTACTGGAGACAGTAGGTTTTCCACATGGCCTCTCCTGGAGCTTGGCTTCAGTTTTTCCAACAGACAGAGGAAAGCCTTTCTATCACATTCTAGTTGTCTGTATACTTGAAGATAAATTAACTTTGTTACATGTCCTTCCTTTGGAAATAAGCATTCCCATGAGGTGTTCCATGCACTTGAGAGTAGATACAGAAGCATGCAAGAGCAAACTGTCTCCTTATCATTTCAAGGCAAGTGCTGCTCTAGATGATTTACAAAACCTGATCCTGCTTGCCCTGGTTCTTCTTAAGAAAATGATTAGCAGTGTTCTGGGATAATACTGTTTCCTCCATGGAAGCAGTATTTTTCCTCTTATATTTCTTTTTTTCCTCCTTTATTTCTTTTCCTCTTACATTATCCTGTATTGCAGAACACACTCCTCTCTGCCCTTTGCATATAACAGAGCAAGTCCAGTGGCTAGACCCCGTGAAACTGCTTTCAGTACTCCATGATTAGAGCTGTTCAGCAATTTGAAGATACTAGATTGACCAAGAGATGGGCCTGGTGTACAAAAGCCATATATATCTACAGCTGTGCTAATATCAGTAACCTGTCCTATAAAACCTCTCATGTTACCGGGCAAAGCCTCTACATTTGAAACAAAAATATATCTGCCTTTGAAAATTCAGCTGGCACAAGCGTGCTGGAAAGATTCTGACGTATTCAGATCAAGTCTTTCAGGATGATGCAAATCCACTGACTGGTCTGTTTTCCAGCTTTACTGCTGGAGGCAAGCATTGCTTATCCTGGGTTTTAACA
>JAVCKT010001202.1:0-29033 GCA_032273925.1 Rhynchotus rufescens | reverse complement strand
AACCCCTAATCTGTACTGGTGTCCGGGGTTATTCCTCCCCAAGTGCAGGACCCTGCACTTGCCCTTGTTGAACTTCACGAGGTTTCTCACTGCCCAGCTGACCAGTCTGCCCAAGTCCCCCTGGATGAGTCAGAACAGCAGCTTCCAGCTCTCATTTGTCCAAGTCATAGGACGGGTATTTGCTCAAAGCTCAGGGCTGCTCCATGGCACCTTGGGCTGTTCAGCTCAGGTGGAACCATGGAAGTGACCTGTGTAAATCATGTCTTAAATGCTCTGTGCTTGACTTTCCATGTGCAAAACAGGAATATTAATTCTTATGCACCCCAGAGATGGTGTGTAGCAGGTGTTAAGTTTGAAAGAGTTTTCAATTCACAAGCACAGACTAGTTCAATTCCCAATTTCTCATCTCCTCCCCCTCCCCTCCTTTAAAAATTGCTATTTTGAAAGCTTTATGGGCCTTGGGAGACCTGTTTTCCACTGCAGGAGGCATAGGTTGTATCTCCAGATGGCTCATTGTCCCTCAGAGTAAGGACACGTCCAGTTGGACACCTCCCACCAAAGCTGCAGGTCTGAGCACTACTTCAAAAGGAGCTGCAACCAAAACATCCATCTACCTTCAGACTTTTCTCTTGACATCACTGAGTGTCTGGGAAAATAAGAGCAAATCTTGTGGGAGAAAGGGCTCATTTATTGCAGTTGGCATTTCGATAGCTACCTGGATAAATGTCCGTATAGCAGCAGTACCTTCAAGCCTGTCCCTGCGCAGGTAGGGGTCCTCAAGGCAAGAAGACACCCGTGTGATGGGCTGCAGTTTCTCCCCGCGATAACCCTGGGCCATCAAGGCGCACCGGGCAATGTTTAAAACAGGCCCGGTCGATTAGTGTGTCTGGAAGTGAGCAGTTATTGCAGGCAATCCAAAGTGACAGCTCTGCTAAAGACTCCAGTGTGATCCTGATCAGCCACCCAACATTCTCCAGAGGCTCCATGGAGGGACTGTTGCCCGCAAGCCCCAAGGATGGGCAGCATCACATCCCAGCAAGAGCCCTCACTCAGATGCTGCCATTACTCACCTTACAGGGCCTACTCCAGCTCAGTTTGAGTAGCTTCTGTCACTGCCTTGCAGTTTCTGCCTGTTTTGCCATCTCTGCTAACTCAGAGCACGTTATTTTTCAAGCTCCAAGAGCTAAGAGTTGCACTCTGGATGCTCCACCACCTCAGCAACAGGTGCTTGTTTTCAGAAACACTCAACACACCTAACTAAAGTTACTGGTGGCCACAGGACAGCCTACATTTAGAGCTACTATTTCTATTAGCCTCTCCAATCTATGCTTGATTGCTTGAATATTTAGCCTTTAATTCACTGCATACATAAAACGAGGTGGAATCACTTGCTAAAACTCTGATTTTTCCATATGATATTTCTATTTACAGAGTCCCAAAGAAGATAGCTCCCACCTGCTTTGACCATGCAAATCCTCACTGCTGTATGCAGGCCCTAACGCACACAGGACTGAGCTTCATGCACAGGCACCACCACAAGCTAATACTAAGCAAAAGGCAAGAAAACATGTAGAAATTTCGCCTAGAAGGTTAAATCCCATTCACAGAAAGAAACAACAATGAAACAGTTCTTCTGTAAAAGTAAAGACATATAATCACCATTATAATAATGATAAAGCTAGAATAAAAAATAAATCCTACAAAAGGCCTTTGAATTAATATAGTTCTTGAGCACGAGATAACTAATGACTTTGGAGCGCAGCCAGTTAACTGTGTTCTCTGAGGCATTTTTGAGGCACAATGAGTGGGTTTTCTCTGCAATGAGGTGCAGCACACCATACCTGTCCTCTTACCTAGCAGCGTGGTCGATGGAACAGTGTCTGATGAGACTTTGAGATGAAATTCCGTTCACCCACACGACACGGATCAATGGAAATCAACAGAAGATCAATTGGAAAAAAGTTACAAAAAATGAAAACAAGGTTAGCGGTATCTAACACTCAGAGGACGCAGTCTATATGTCATATTGGGAAACGCACAAAAGCAGAGAAAATTAAGGAGTGAAATAAAAGTCTGGCACTAGTACCTGAATAGGAGGAATTCAACAAAGATTTGCTCTGAAGGGCTTTGCTTTGGATAGAAAATGAACAAGGAGAGGGTGATGCTAGGTAGGAAAGACATAAGGAAAAGACTTTAGACATATATTAAGAGAGAGGAAGATCAGGGAGAATGTTCCTCAAAGAACACAGTAATATGGGATATAAAAGGCTTATCACAATGAATTACATTTTTCATCTCAACATGCATATTACATTTATTACAATGTCATCGTGATGGATTTCCTTTAATACAAGCATTCCACACCCCAAACACTGTATTATGGTTATTTTAAATCAACGTGCAAGACTACAGTCGCTATATCTGTTTTTTTTTTTTTAAACCAAAGGAATAACCTTATGTTTTTGTCTCTAGGAGAAAGATCCTTAAAAAAGAAGAATAAAACACAAAGTAGTAAATGCAGCATTAACAGTAAAGCAAGCCTGATGAAACATAATGTACACTAGTATCACAAAACTATTTTAGATGCGTATTTTGCAGTTCTTCACAAATATACAGGTAAAGCAGTATATTTTTTTCCTTAACACCATGATTCAAGGTAACAAGGGACTTGTTCTTCACCTAAAAACTGTTCACCATGATTCCTACAATTCTCTCCGCTGTGAGATGGGTTCTTTGAGCAGATCAAGCATCCCTGTTCTCTCCTATTTCTCTGGACAAGAACAGAGAAGTAGTTTCCAAATTAATCAAATAAACTTGCAAAAGAGGCGAGGATCAATTCTACATGGCTATAGAATTTGTCTATTTTTTGACAACAAATTTATGAAGTTGGTTTATATACAGGACAGCATACATGTACATTTTTATGGTAATCTGTCATTTCTGAAATCACATTCTTTTGTTCCTCTGTGTTCATTCTTAGAGTCGCAGACACTTTTTATCTCCCTTCTCAAAACGATGGGAAACAAGCTAACACAAAATCTGGGGACATCAGAAAGATGACCACAGATAACAGCGGAATAACTATTCCCTAATCCAACAGAAGTAGATAAAACTCAGTATGCAAAGCAACTTCAGAAGCAATTTCTGCATTTCTAAAGCAAACACTGCTTTCAAACTCTAAGTTATTCTTTAAGATGAGGTAGTCACTAGCTGGGGAGTTTCAAGAGGTCTGCGGCGTTGCCTCCAAGCTGTTATACTCAAATAGCAAACCAGTTCACTTTAATATTGTATTTTCCTGCCCTATTTTGAAGGCTTTAACCATCTGCAACCCCGTGAAGACCATTGGTTGCCTCACAGTTCTGCCTGTAGAACTTCTGCACCACAGAGCATCTCTCACCCGGGGCTTCCTCTCCTTGGTGCCTCAGACTCTTCTCTTACTACACCAGAAGCCCAGCCACTTTTGAGGTGTATAAGAGAAAATCTAAAGAGAGTCATTTGTTTGTCTGGGCACTGAGCGGTTAACAGAGCTTTTGAAGAGCATTTTTAAAAGAGTCTGTTTGCAAAACCCATCAGGTAGGGATGAGTTCAAATGTGTTCACAGCACAGTCACCTATCCATAGGGTCTTCTGCACATGTGCATGTTGTGGGAAACACTCAAATGAGCGTCCTTTGTCATAGAGCATGGTGGAGGTCCACTCCTATCTAGGAGATGGTTCTCTCCTAACTGTTACAGAGCTTCCTAACATCAAAAACTCTTCCTTCAGGCCCCCACAATAGAAAACCAACCACCAGGAAAACCAATAAAGGTGCTCTTGTATTTTGACTTAGAGAAACCATATTTTCATTTTCTTCTGCACTTTTGACATTTGGCTTTATAACTAGTTGTATGTATATATATATATTTTTTAATTATTAATGAAAACATCTCCAAGTCATGATCCTAGCCCTTGGGTTGTATTTAGCAGGTACCTTAACTAAGAGCAAAAATTATCCATGCAGTTTCATTAAGAATTAAGACCTCAATGCAACTCTTTTGAATTATGACAAGACTTCTAAATTTCATTCATTATTAAAACATGTTGAGTACAGAGAGGTGGGAGTTTAGAGTGGTAAGGATCATCTTTAACAAAGATGCTGAGTGGCATTTACCTGTATTTTTCTCTTTTCTCTTAGTTCTTGCTAGTCAGAGCACAATAGCTGCTCCATGGTGCTCATTAACACCTACCTGGGCTCCGCTGTAGCTTCCTCCACACTGTCTCCATACTGACCTTCTACCTGTACCATTAAGGCTACTGACCCAATCTGCATCAATCTCATTCCTTCAAAAGTCTGGAAAAAAAGTCTTCTCCCAAACTAAGATGTCACAAAAGTTATGGATGCCCTAATACATCAGCCTCTAGTCAAAAACAATGGCTGCATAAGAGATCATGATCTGGAAATCAAAGCGTAGCTGCCAGCAAGTCCACAGGGATGTTGAGATGGCTCTGCTGGTGATGTAGCATTCTCCTTGGACAAGCCCTGCCTGGCCTGTATTATCTACAGCCCCATCAGCAGCATTTTATCATTGCAAAGCTGAAAGAAGAGTCCCCGTGTGCAGGGCAGATCATTAGTGCATCACTGGGGAGATGATATACGGCTGCTTCTCCCATCGCATCGACGGGATGCCAAATTACACAGAATTTATGAGCAATTACAACCCCTTGCGCACCCTTCTGGTCAAAGCACAGATGCATGTGGGCAATTTTAGGCTCGCCCTGCTGCGTATTTGTCACCTGGTTTCATAATAACCCCGCACTGAGCCCATGAGCCCTGAATGTGACCATGCCACACTGAAGAAAATGAGCATTTTCCAGAAGTTCTTACAAACTAAGGAGCTATCTCAAATACTGCAGATATCACCATTTACCTTTACGGGGTTTATATCATTATTGTATTAAAAAAAACCCACAAAAATATTTGTGAAAAATAGACTCCAATGAGCCTGCTTCGTCTCCACATTACCTCTGGATAAAACTTAACAAGCTGGAATAACTCTTCTTTCAGCAAATATTTATTCCCGGTGCCATATGGTGTCAGAGACACAGGTCAGTTCCATAAAACCTCTCCGGTAACAACCTTGATAACATCAGTATGAATTCTGCCTGAGTAAGAACCACTAATGTGGGAAGCAAAAAAGGGGAAAGGAGCCTTGCTTTGGGCCAAGGAAGATAAATGTCCATTTCTGTTGTAATTTTCAGCAAAACCTGAGCACCCTGTTCCAGCCCAGGGGTTACCGATCTTCCTGGAACATAATTATATTTGATAACAAACACCTCTGCCAAATGATAAAATTCAATCCCCTGCTACTGATGCAGGGCAGCAGCCCTCTGCAAAGGACCCCATTTCACCCAGCAACCCTGACTTTATGGCTGATACCATTTGCATCAGCTTACGGTGAAAAAATAAAAAGCACCGAGATGGAGAAGGTGCAGAAATAAATATTTTTACTCATCATAAAGCCAAGAGGATGGTAATTCTCAATGGCAAAGAGTTGATTCACCCTGTAAATTCATATCAGTTAGAAGAAAGGTGACAAAGTAATCCTACTTATGCTATTCAAAAGTTAAAATAGTGTCCTACAGAAATCCTTAAGTATTAAATTCCATTAAGACTTTTTTTTTTTTTATTTAAAAGAAAAAAAAGGCTTCTTCCCTCTTCTTTCATTGTATTGTCAGTGCTAAACCCACTCCTATATCAGCATGTGCACATTGCTGCACAAAACAGAACTTACCTCTGACACGTCAGCATCCTGGACTTGGCAGAAAGTGTGGAGAAATCATGAAGGCTTACTGGTAATTATTGCTCATTTTATATATATATATATATATAAATATATATATATAAATATATATATATATACACACACTTATACATATATATTTTAGAGCAGCCTGTGATTTATATCAGGCTGTGTCATATAGGGAGGTAGTGGCAAAATCTGCAGTGATGCCCAACAAGCAGAGAGCTGAAAAAACGTGGCGGGATAATATTTTGTAACTAATTTTGCAAAAAGTTTCTATAGCTGTCATTTCAAGTAAGTGACTCAGCTCTTTTAATCAGTCCCTTAAAATGACAAAAAAAATATATGATGAGGGCATATTTTAGGCTCTTCCATGATTGTTGCTTTCTGGTTGGAAGTAAGCTTTAAAAAAACTCGTCTGAAGGACGTGCTAAGAACTTTGAATTCCCACACTTTTAGCCCAAGCTACTGTTGGCTCTTTCTAGGATGCCTGCTACAACACTGTCTTCTGCTATCTTGTCTTTCAAAGATATGAACCACTGACAAGTCCTGCTGTCTTCTTTAGGAGATACGACTACTCAGTATCTGCAAGAATTAGATCTCGACTCAAGTCAATTTAAAAATCAGAGACAAGTCCTCACTGCTGGCCTTGGAGGTGCCAAGCACCTATTTATCCATCCAGCAGGCAGGCTACACAGAGTGACAGCAGCAATCTACGCAGATGGATCTCGGCGTGACCTCCACACAGAGGCGCAAGGAAGACTCACTCAGCCTGTCTTGCTCGATCTCAGATTACAAAGAAAGGTTTCAACAATAAAAAAAATAACATTTTGTATCACAAGCACTTCACTAGTATTTAGGGAAAAAAACGCTTCGCTGAGATGTTCAAGACGGACAGCTTGGGTACAGACTTGTGTTTCAGACCCAGTCCTCTTTCAAACTAAGGCTGTCAAAATGGGGACTGACACTACCATCATGTCTAAGTTCACATTTATCTAATATGAAGAAGTTTATAGATCCAGCATGCTCTCAGTCTGGGACTTGACTGACTGCAGCACATCTTTGTGTCACTTTGCCCACAATACTTTTCCATCTACAGAGATCTGAGGGGTTGCAAATATTAACTAGGATTCATTTTGCTGACCTCCTGCAAGGAAGAAACAGAGGATACTGCAGAAGAAATGCTGTCCTTCATCCCACTGCCATTGCCTAGCCATGAGACCATGCTTTCTTTCACAACAATGTCATACAGAAAACATTGCTTCATCCCAGAAGGTAGTTAAGTGAGTTGATTTGAGGAACAATATGGGCCTTTTTGACTGTCTAATGTAATTAAATAGACTTCATAAATTATTTTCAGTAGACTGAGAATCAGCAGGAGTGTTCTCCACCTATCTGATAGTTAAAATAAGGGCAGCGTACTGTCAAAGTCATTTCAGATGGATTTCTAGCAAGCTTCTGCAACAAAGTCTACCACAGTCTTTCCTAACTCTTCAATATTGTGAGTCAATAGGAATAGGTCCTTTGAAGACCCTGGAGCTCCCTAAGGGGGATATATCCATTGCAAGCAAGTTTAACTTACTGAATCCATTAACATCTTGGCAGCTGGAAGAAAAAGCTTCTTCATTGTGAACAGCACTGAGTTTGGTAGAAGCCTTGTCTGACGTAGCCACGGGACCCATCTCCCTCTGCGTGCTGGTCTGAGTCTCCTTCTGCTTCTTGGCTAGCTTCCTTTGGGGCATTTTGAAGAGGGGAGAAAGCAAGGTCAGTTTCCATTGTTAACAACAAAACAACAACAACAAAAAGAGAGATATATATTAAAAAAACAAAAACACAGTTAACCCACTAGGACTGACATGCAGGGCACGTGGCAAGTAGCACAAGAAGAAAACCCAAAGCTTGATCACCTAATTGTGAAAGGCCATAAAAGCATTGTGGTGGCAGCGTGTGACCCTGAGCTGAGCTGTCCCTGCAGCATCTCTCAACCCTGCGTGGCCCAAGAAGCAAGGGGAGCTGCAACATCCCCAGGGACGGCCACGGAGCTCTGGAAGCCATTCCAGGACATCCAGGGGGCACTGGATGAGGACAGTGGTTAGAGCTGCAATGGGGATGTGGGCACCCATCCCTTGGGGCACCTGCACCCAGGTGGGGTTGATCACCCAATGCTCTAGTGAAGGGTGAGAACTGGAGTTGAGTAGGACATTTCTCCTCTTCCCAAGAGAAGGAATGAGGACAGCAGCCTCCACTAGAACCAGAGTCAGGGAAAAGCAGGGCAAAATAAAAGGCTGAAGCCACTCAAAAAAATGTCCAGAGGGACTTACTTTGGCAGAATGTATCTTCTATGCTGACCAAAAAAACATCGACAAGAGCCAAAATGCTGCCAGTTCTGAAACCACTAACAAAGCTAAGAGTACAAGCAGCTCCTCTTTAGCAAACACAGCTAATAAGAAAATGGAGAGAAGCAGCAAAAGCGCTGCTAAGCTTCCCCTGACATTTGACTGCCCTGTGCTTCATTCATATCACAGCACAAAACTGTTTAAAAATGAATGTGTGACATTCTCCAACCCACACCTTGAAAAAATACCACACAAATCCCTAGCACCGGCAGAGAACTTTGCTTACATGGCTTCCACAGATAAAATAAAACAAAATAAAAGGGAGAAAAACAGATTACTCTTAAGTAGGGGCTTTAGTTCTCTTCCCTCCCCTCCATAAGTCAAAGAAAGAAAAAAAAATCCTAACAACTAAATCTTTTTGCAAAGAGGTTTTCCTTCACTAAAATGACATGCTTATGGTAAGTGCTGCCCATCTTTTAAACTTCATTGGATTCTTGAAAGGACATTCCTTGCAAGACCATGCAGCAAGCCCTGTTTGCTCACAGCAGATGCCAGCTGGCATTTCTGAGCACATTCAAGCCGATAGTGGAGCTCCAGCCCACTGTGAGATGGGTCAGCTGGGCCATTTGCAAGGGAAATTTGGGTTGTTTGCAAGGAAGGGTCAAAGAGGACCCAAACCTTGGTCTGCATCTGGGGGAAACTACTATTTAAGGCATGCTGCACGATCCAGAGCAGGGGAGCATAAATTTATGGAGAAATTCCAACAGCTTCTGCAAACTACCAACCAAATGCATCCATCTCTGCTCAACCAGGCAGGAATCTGCCTGTAGTGGTTTGAAGACAAAGCCACAGCCCTTGGGGAGATCACTACAGGGTGCTTGGCATGCTTGGACCTCACAACCTCACCAGATCCTCCACGGTGCCCTCACTTCTGCAGGTGAGGATGCAAAGGGTGGAACAGGTCTTGTGTGGCGAAGCAAAAAGCTGCATTTAAAGAAGCTACAAGCTTGACTTTCCAGCTACAGCAAAGCTAGTGCAGTTTGGTTTATTCACCACAAAACAGCCATGCAAGCCCACTGCCTCGTGCCTGTGCGAGCAACAGCCTTAGAGCACATTAACTCTGGCCTGCACTTTAATCCGTTAAGCTTTGCTAATCATACATGGCTACGTGGACTCTGCAAACAGGAATTAAAGTTTCTCGGTGGGAAACACTAATGTAAAATGCAGCTGTCTTTAACGACAAGCACTCCAGTGTGCCAGGGGAGCCCACACTGCTGAGGTGCCCAAAGCATGGAGACTCCCAGGAAACTCCTGTGGAAATCCCGACCAAATCACTCATGGCCATAATTACCTCCAAGGGCCCAAGTTCTGCACCATTTTCAGGCACACCACAACACTACAAAGAGCTGGAACAGGCAAACTTGGTTTTCCCAGTAACACATTCCTCAGGCTCTATGTGGAAAAATATCCCCCAAAACCCAAGACCAGCTCCCCCAAGGTCTGCTGACAAGAGAAAAGAAAAGGAAAAAGAAAAGAAAAGAATGAACTAAAAAAAATATATAAAAAAGGAAAAGCCCTGTGCAAAGCAGCTCTACCTGGTCCTGTAGAAGACAGAGAGGCCCCTAAAACACTGGCTTGAATGCCTAAAAAGGAAAGGTGACATGAGTTTAAAGTTCTCATGCTAGCCCTCAGGCGCCGCGAGCTTCTCCCGGCCGCCTCCGCCTTCCTCCCGCTCGCGGAGCCCTTGGGAAGACGCCTCTATCCAGAGGGTTTCCATGCTAAGCTGGTCAGATACACCAAGGACCTCACGCTTGCTAAATGTGCCTTTTCCACCCCTGTTATGGAGTGGTGACAAAGGACTAAGCCTCTTTGGTCCTTCCTGGCATTGTAATTCATAGAAGGATTATAAAACCAAGCGGGTGGCACTAGGGATGGAGCTTAAACCCCCAGCGAGGCAGAGCTTTCCTCGCCGGCCCATCAGGATGTCTCTGCAAGGGGGAAAGCGTCTCTCCAAAAAGGCTGTTTCCAAGGATAGGGCACCCTGAGAGCTCTCCGGGCATCGCAGGACGCCGGGATGGGGCTCCCTGCCGACCTGTCACCGTCCCGGAGAAGATGCCTCATGCATTATGGAGTGGGAAGAGGGGGAAGAAACATGGGAGTGGGAGAGACTTGGAAGAGGCGGCTGGTACAGTCGGGACGCGATGACGAGACTGAGATGTCAACGAGGTGAGATCAATGGCTGCTTCACACTGGAGTGCACGGGACATGTGCCAAAAGGACCCCACGAATCCGCGGACAGAGGTTCCTGGGTTCCCCATTTTGGCTCGATACGGAGGGGTCATAAATGAAGACGTCAAGGGGCACTTTCCACATGGGAGTGATGAGACACAGAGGGGCTCGAAAGGGGATAAAATTGCAACGATGGGGGCGTTGGCCGAGCTAAAGGACAGGGACTAGGAGCAGCGAGCCTAACTAAAATGTCAATTTTGGGCAAAAAAAAAAAAAAAAAAAAAGAAATTTGATTTAGTTGTTTTTGAAACCTCTCTTCCTTTCAAGGAACAAATGTAAGCTGCTAAAACATCATCGAGAAATTACAGCATTTCCAGCCTAACACTCACGGGCTGTAGGCACTAGAAAGCACTTGCTACTACAGCAATAAATCAGAAATTTTGAGCAATACTTTCATTTTAAAGTGGTTCCTAGATCAGATTCCAATTTGTAGCGGTCTGGATAAACTGCAGGAATTTATTTTAAAAGCAGCTTCAAATGCTTTTCTAACTTTTCGTATCAGTTTTACGAGCAAGAATGTTAAATCTCAAGCTGCCACTCCTAAGGAGCTCCTCTACGTGTACGTTGACAGATTTAATTTTAGATGTCTCACAAGGATAGATTATATATACTATAATGTGGATTTGCATGCACAGGTAATTTAGACATTAGGTATAGATCCCGTAAGTTAAACATGAAATTTCCTCCCACAGACAAAAATTGCTTAGCACTGTGGTTTCCAATAAGCAATTTAGGAAGGCTACACAATTCCTACTAGATGTTTGTGTAGAGTAGCCTGCCAGGAGGTGGTTTGCTCTTTTTTGGGAAATCTGCACAAATCCAAGGCAGGCCACACAATGCTCAATGGGGAGCACTGGTTGAACACTGGTTTTGCAAAGAGAATCTCCCCTATCTCAACATTAGCTCCCAGTGATGAACTGTTCCATGTAGGTGTAATAAAAGGTAGTAAACTAGACACTGCACTGTGAGCTGTGGAGTAATCCTTTGGAGTAATGCTTGACCTGGCGATGGTCAAGGAGAGACCACTAAGACCTGCAGATCTAGAAACTTGCCCTTCAAATGGTCTCCAGATACCTGGAAAGCTACTGTGGCCACAGGGATATTTTTTTAGAATGAGCACAGGGTGGGGACTCCAACGCTTCCTTGGGCAAATCAGTCCTTGTATCTGTGAAGATCAGTCCTTATATCTGTGAAGGATGTTTAGCTGCAGTGGTACCAACACTGGAACAGTTGAGTGCACGAGACACACGCAGCAGAAGAATATACTGTATAAAGAGATTCACCAAGCACATCTCTCTTCAAAGCCTAGGCTAACAGTTACCCCAAGGACACGTTCTAAATAAAAATCTCACATAATGCCTAGATTTTTTTTCTTTTTTGGCCTTCATTAGCTTGGCATAACCACTGATTCATTATTCTGTTCCTCTGGCAGATAATGAAGAAAATCAGTTTCTTTCTAAAATTTTGATTTAAAAGTTGACCTGCACAGGCAGATCCCACCTTATAAAGAAATATATTGATATATCTATGCATGCATGTGTTTATGTAGAATTGCAGTCATAAATGGAATTGATACTTTTCAAATGTCCCCCAAAAATGCTGAAAATAAATTTAGCATATAAATCCTGCAATTCAAAAAGAAGAAAAAAAGGCAGGTATAAATTTAGCCTAATGTCTCTGATAGAATCTCTCCCATTAAGAGAAATTCCTGGTTCAAATTTCTGCGACTGCTCCAATTTGCATGAAATTACAGTGAGAGTTGCAGGTGCTTCCTACATCGCAATAGGCTCCTCAGCACTCTCACCAAAGCAGGCATAAGGGAAAGCAGCATATTTCCCATTGAGAGTCCTTTTCTCAGAAGCAACATTAAACTGAGTGCTTGTAATATGTCCATGAGTTCATCTCCTGCCAGATGGATTTCTCCTCTGGTCTGGTATCACTAGAGAAATGTCATTCTCTAACACAGTACCTACAATCAGCAGAAAGATTAAAAATAAAGTAATAAGAGGAAACAATGCCAACATTTCCACTTCTTACCCTCGTGAGGAAATAATGAAGCATTGATAAAAGCCCTGCAATGAAAAATACTAAAAATGAGGTGCCCATGATTAAATGTACAGCCTACTTTAAAGCATATATAACGCCTTCTATGTTTTAGTTCCTCCTAAGCCATGAAAAAGAGAATTCTTATCTCAGGCATTCCTAGGGCATACTGCACATGCTGCAATGTTATGGTCTATAATTTCCACAGTATCACCCCAAACTGCATCTTACAACATATTAAATTTACACACAGCGTGAAAGAGCAAGCAATTCTGTAGAAATCAGGCAAAAATCTCAGCACAACTGTAGAGTAACTCCTTTGAGTTGTTTCCAACATCAGCCTGGTTATTGGTGCAGAGAGCCCCCATTTTCTTCTCTCCTCAAAGAGAGGGGGATTTAACCTGCACATTCTGCACTGGTAAAGCAGGTCCTGCCCCAGGTAAAACAAGTTCTGTCAGAGCCTCTGCAATTAGCTTAATGAAGGTAAACTGAGGCGCACAAAACAATGTGGACCCCACATGCTGCCCAAGTTAGGAAAAGAGGCTTCCTAGGTTTGTATTTCCACTTAATCTGTGCTATAGATCTTCACTACCATAATATTCCTTTCCCATAGGCAAATTTTAACGACACGCTGCCGTATAAAAATCCCATATTGTTTACTCAATAAGCACAAAGTAGCACGAAGAGGAGCTTCTCTATTTATAAGTGTTTTGCTTTTGTTTACTGGATTCTCTGAACTCACAGATACTCGACCATCTTACAGAATCAGTCTCCTGGAGAGAAACCAAATGCAAGCAATTTTGCTCCCTAACAAGAAAAAAATGACAGCAAAGCAGGTGAGAAAGGGTTAAAAGGAATTATCTGAAAGCAGAAAAAAAATTACTCCAAGCAGCACAACTTTGAAGTCCAGAAATGGAAGCTAAAAATAAAGCAATGTAGTCCATATGGTTGTATTTAAAGGTCTGCCAGCAGATCTATTTGAGAACCTGCTTTTCACTACTGATAACTCATTCAATTCAAATTCGCTTCAGGACTAAAACATTCATATGAGGTCATAGCACAGAAACCAATTCTATTAAAAAAACTCACAATATACATATTGCTGCTCTTATTTTCACAACACTTCAAATAAACTTAAATCAAACCTCTTTCTGTTCATAAGAGGCTCTGGCAATTTCTATCAGCTTTGCCTAAGATAGCAACCCTTCACAATTTTAGATTTTCATCTGCAATCACAGTAGAACACCCCGTTTTATGTGGAACGTGAAACTAAATTTTAGTCATCTGCTCCTTGTTGGATTCACCTGCTTTTTTCCTTCACTAGTGTCCTTCAAACATGGATTATTATCCAGAGAAAGAAAGAGAAACACTTGGTTTTGCCAGATTAGGGATTAGGTCACACTTGGGTCCAGAATCAAATATTGAAAGGCACAAGTGGAATCATCTGATGACTCTGTAGGTGTCACCCCTACTGGAATGATGTCCCAGAGCCCATGCTAGGTGGGATACCTGGCATGCCACAAGCACAGAACTGCTCAGGACCTCTCTGCAGAAAGGCTGGAGGGCTGTTGAGGAAAGTCACAGGGTTTCTGCAGCCTGAGGCCTTATGTCCACTCAGTGCTTTGGTGGGTGCTACAAACACCTTCACCTGCCTTGGAGATCCCTCTGATGTCCACCTGCTGTGATATACTGCATGATGCACATCCACCTTATTAAATCTGTACACAGCCCATACTCTACAATCTTGGGGGATCTCCAGAAGCTTATTTCTTCACTTTTCTGGAGTCCCTCTCCTGACCACTGAAGAAATGTCCTGGCATATGTGATCCACTGCACGACAGAGAACAGAGAGCCCCACCACATCCTCACTTTCTCCATAGAGCAGTAATCCTCAGCTGGGTACTTAAAGCAGCGCTGGCTAAGTTGTAAAACAGGGTCAGACAGGCCTCAGAATTTGTTCCATGGTTCTTAAATGCATGAAACTCTAGATTTAATAAAGCAGGGAACAATTTGACCACATACTGCCTGCAGGAAGATGACAAAATTGGAAGGGAAGGCTGGGGACTGAGTTTTGCAGGCAATGGCCTTGGCTGGTCATAAGGAAAGAAAAACAGTCCAACAGCACAGACAGCACCAGTGTGACAGCCCTGGGAAACGCACAGGAGAGCCGTGAGCAGGAAAAGCACCTCTATGTTCAAAGTGTCCCCCAATTTAACACTTAGTCGCACTTTCGAGGAAATCATTCTAAATTTTGATGGTCAAATGCCATTCTTGGTGAGCTGGTGTGAAGCCTGGAGAAAAGTTACTCTGCACTTACTCTTACACAACCGAGCAGAGTCAAGTCTCACTAGCATGGGCTTCAGACACTGCACAGTTGGGCTCTCTGCATAAGCTAAAAATGGAAGAGGTGCCTCTTTCTAATATTTTCAGATCTGCCACCTGAAGAAGTAACATCACACCCACAGGTAAACAGGGAGACTAAACTTAAGTCCTTCACCCCGTTATTCAAACCAACTCACATGGAAAAGAAGTCAACTCAAGTCTCCTCCTGATCCTCTCACTACTATCACCACAGCAGGAACAGCCTGGCCCTGATTTGTTTCCAGCTCTTTAGACAACAGCTGGCTCTGGAGGTGTTATCTGCAAAGCATTTCCATGTGCCTTAATGACTGCCCTAATTATGCAGCAGCAGCATTAGATGAGGTTAGAGAGGTGATTTACGTCTGAAAATCGAGCCTAAAGTCTAAACTGCAGCTCCAGATCTGGCAGCTCCAAGAACAGAGACCCTTGCTGAGAAAACATCCTGGTTCCCAGGTAGCAAAAGAGCATCAAGAGTGTTCAGAAGCCTCATGTGTTTTTTTTTTTAAAAAAAAGCTTATATCCAAGGCTGAGAAATTCCTGACAACAGCTTTTAGGTGTGAATCTCCCTGCAGTCTGGCTAAATATGGTAGACAACCAAAAGGGTGCAAGTGGAGTGGGACAGCTTGCACTCGTCCATTAGCACGTGAGGAACCACAAATGCCAACTGACATATCTATGCCCATTTGCACGGGTGTCTGCAGGCACAGAGGTAGGTAAGAGGGTGAAAGAGGGAAAATATAAGAGGTGTGAAGTGAGAAAATAAAGTGCAAGCTGGAAGACAGACAGGATACATGGAATGGTTTAAAAAAAATGATAAGAGAAAAGCATGCAAGAAAGCACAAATTGAAACAGTCAGCATGCTCAGGAACCATCATCTACAGCCAGGTACTTACAAGTAATAGGAGTAGGAATATGCATTTCTTCTAAATGTTGGCAGCCAGTCAGATGAAGAAAATGTCCAAAAGGGGAAAAAAAAGAAAGAAAAATACATAATTAGACTTATATGAGCTCTTAGCTTATTTTCTCAGCATACAAAAGATTTGTGCTTCCATTTTTACTGCGTTTTCTCCTACACTTTTTTCATGCAGCTGTTGGTGCTTGAGGAACAGATATTGAACTGGAGATGGGAAACGTGGCTCTGTTTCCACTTCTCCTACTGATTTCTCGTGTCACCTTCTGCCACAGTTTCAAGTATAATGAGACTTACCATTGCTCATAAAGTGCTTTAACATTTCGGGAACGGAAAGCTTTATGTAAAAGCCATTAATATAAATAACAACAAACAGGAAAGTGACAATGAAAAATGCCACAATTTTGGAATACTTGAGTAACAAACCAACTGTGTACTGCCAAACTAAGGCTCATCACACTCCAAACTGCAAATAGTTTATTAACAATTCAAGAAACATTACATATTTATAGCTGATCACTAGCTCTGTATCAGCTTTCTGTCGCTGCAATGAAACATTTCTTTTTTACAGTTTTTCCACACAATAAGCTTCCAAAAGCTCTTTAGATACAGAGCAGCACCACAAAGTGAGACCTGGAGAAGGGCAGAAGATTAAGATGGGGTGTCTTCTCCTTCAGACCCAGGAAAGGGCCTGGATGAGAATGGAGACCCATTGGGGCTCTCCATGCCCAGCCACCCAGCTTATGGTTGGTCACACAGTTGCCCTGTCTTATGGTCTCACGCTTAAAATGCCTCCTGCCCCATTTCCTTATATACTTAATTTGTTGCCCTAGGAAGACAGTTCTCCTGAGAAAGGATGGCTGACAACAAATGCACCAATGTCCACTTTGCCAGGTTGTGGCTCTTGCTATAAACCCAAAACTCAGGCTTGGAGACCAAATCTAGCCCAAGCTCTTTGTCCAAGGCCTAGGCAGACCACCATATAGTTAAGATATAATAGTAAGATTATACAAAATTTAAAATTTCTGCCTGTGAATTGTGCATGCAATACAGAAATAAAAAAGCAGAGATGGCCACTGAGCTTCACTGTGAAATCCCAAGTTCCTCTGGACTTTGAAGCAACAGCAAAATCACCATGATGTACAAAAACTAACGCAGATGCACCCAAAAACATCCCATTAAGCCCTTCTGATACGCCGGGAGCACGTTTCCCACAGCTGCCTCCTGCAACCCTGCTGCTGAACATCCTGCAATATATCCTGCTTTTCTGACACCTCAGCCACTGGATACACGTGATCACACAAGACCTCCACCTCTCATTAAAACTCTGCCTATGCCTCAAGGCAGCAGGAGAAAGCTTGGGAGGACCAGCTCCCTAAGCAGGGGAAAGAAGAGGCAGCAAACAAAAGCCGGATCGTATTTTGGAAATGGGCAAGCCATTTTGGCTCTAATTCCCCCCCCTTGTACTGCCTGAGGTACGTGCTCACTGAGCAGTATTTCAGAGCTAAGTGTTAAAATTGGGCAGAGTTACAGACCACTGAAAACGCGACTCGCTCCAAAAACCGCATCAGGTAACCTGCAAACGTGGCCCATAATGGGGATGGAAGAGCCTTACCAAAAGAAGGCCACACAAGCAACCGGGGTCACTGGAGGTACCCAAACCTCTGGTAATTCTGCCCTACAACCCTAGTGTGATCTGCTTAAGAGGCTGTTGGGTTGTATTTAATTAGTTACAGGTGACAACCAAACCCTAATCCAGAGTAAGGAGCCGACTTTTCTTGGACCGAACTAATCCAAGACCCCACATAGGCCCAAATCTCCTTTTTTGCAACCGAAAGCAGTTTAACAAGTGTGATTTAGAGCGCATCCGTGACAGGCTGTCTGATCCTATTTACTCAGTCTTAGGCTTAAAGGGGTCACCAGAGGCTTTGTCCTCCCCGACACGCCGGTCCGAGAAGCAGCACGTTGGTCACCCTAGGGAAATCCAACTATTTCCTCCAGGAAAAATGCCTCCAAACGCCTGTTTGTTTTCCCTTGTTTCACCATTTGCTAAGCATTTATTCTCTAGTGCACAAAAATATTTAACTAATACTAAAGACAAACAAATAGGCTCCTCAGAGCATTGCAGACGCCTCGGTGCAATAAATAGGAGGTGTTTCAAGGTAGGTACCTATTAATGAAAGCAGGTTGCGCTGCCTTGAGTTATGTGGGTAATTGCACCCATGTGGGCACTGATCACCAGCTCGCACGCTGTAAATTAACAGGCTCAATTATTCTGCAGCAATTTGCAGGTCCATACCCAGATGTTGATATCAGTGCCATAAATATATAACTCGTCTAGCTGCTAAGGCCTCAAAACTGGGGGAAAAATCCAAATTGCATTAACTGCTTTGAGTTTAAATGCCATATGACACTTAGTCATACTTAGAGCAGAAATTTATTATACCCAAACACGCCTTTTTTTTTTTTTTTTTACACAGACATACACATATAAATGTGCTAGCAAGCTTTGGGTGACCTACCAGGTTTCAGCTAAAATCTTTTTTTAGACAACAACAACAGAAGATCTAATCCAATTTCTCAGCTGCATGAAAATTCCAGCTGGCTTAACTCCACATACCTCAATGAAGCCCATAAAACAGCAGAAAGGGCCCCACAAGTTTCCAAAAAGATATCTAAATATGATTTTTGGAAATAGGAACCAATTCTTACATGGGCCTTTATATATAAATATATAGTTTTTTTTCCTCCTCAATAAAGCACACCAATTTAACAATTTAAGGTGCTCCCTAAAGGTAAAAAGAAACTTCTGATAATTTCTCTATTCCTAATAAACCAGTTTTCTCCTCCTCTTCATACTTTCCCCCTCCTTCCTTCATCCTCTTCATGGACCCACCAAGTGCTTCATTCAGGAAAAGCTGTGGCCATCACTGAGGAGCTATCATGCCCCAGACCATGAACAAATGTCACTATGATATTTTTCAGCTCCATTTGAAGGAAATGCCTCAAGTTTGTCTAATTAAATTACTTTTCTGCATTGTTGCCTTGCAAGGCAACACTGTCTCATGTTAATGCCTCCGGGAACTAAAAAGAGGATCTCATTTTAAAGGAAGGTTAACACTAAAATTATCGGGATCATTTTAGTCATCTGTGAAGCTTTACTCTTGCACTCAGCATTACTTTGTTATTGAGAACCTGGCTTTCTACTGGTTCTCCAGTTTCCAATGGAAGACAGAAGATTAAGCAGCGATGATGAATCAAGGGTAGGCATCAAGATATTTCCACACTGATGCATTCATCAGAAGCAGAATGATAAAGATCTCCGCCAGGATGTTTGGAGGAAATTAATTGCCCATAATTCTACTTCTGAGAAACTCCATTTTCAAACTTATACAAAAACTAAATTGGCAGCAATCACTCTGCTGAGCAGCAAGAGTCTCCTGTTAATATTTTTTTACAGCTATGGTAGACAGTTTGGAAAAAAAAAGTTTTATGTGAAATCTGATGACAGGAAAAAAACGGTCTTTGTTGAACAACCAAGGGGAGATACTGTACTGAGCATGACTGGCTTAAAGAAAGACGTCTTAAATAAAGGGAAATCATCATCCCTGATGAGCTGGAGCTAGGCAACCAGTTCTGCTCCTGAAAAAACCCCAAATCCATCCATTGTCTTAGTTCTATGACTATTTGGCTATTGGATTTCTGTTCTGATCAGAAGATATCACTGACAACCCTCCTACAGGAGCAACCTTCATGTGTTTTAAAGTCTCCATTTATTGCTACTAAAGCATTTACAAGTACACATACACTGAGAAATTATGTCTGCTCTTCCAAATTCCTCCCATTTTATACAATTAACTCAAATGAATATTATCTCCTTAGCACTTAAGGATGCCAAATCACTCAAAAATTACACCCAAATAATGGATTCCTGATCATCATGAAAACATCACTGTTTGTTTTCTGCTCAGGATTATACATGATTCAGTACAGTAATATACAGCGTGAAAGTAATGAAGGATTTTATCAACACCAAAATCTGCAAAACATCCAAGCATGCTTAGATGTGGCATCATCCTGCATGTCAAGACTGCTTTCCTTGCAGGTTTCATTTTCAGGCTGAAAATGAGAGGTTTTCTTAAAAGACATTTACTAAAGGCAACAAGAATGAAGGAGTAGTGAGCATTAAGCAAAAACTAGAAACCCAGATTAATTTTTCCTGAAGCCTTTTTTTTCCTACTTTTCACTGGCAGCATCTGATTTTTTTCTCGCCTTCTTCTTGCAAACTAAAATGCTCCTGGAAGCTGTAACAGAAACATCTATAGCCTTTGGGCTGAATATTGACCAAGGGGGCCACAAGCATGGCTAGGAAGTGTGCAGGCAGTTACATCTGTCTACAAACACTGAAATATTTGCATATAGCTCAAACTGAGCTAGATGTTGCCTTGTCCAGGCAAGTTTTTGGCATCTCCAAGAACAGAGGTTCTCCATCCCACAGCCAGCCAGCTCATCTAGTTGCTCCCAGCTTTTACTGCAACACTGGGCTAATCCATCCCAGAGCAAAGACTAATTTGACTTCAGGAGGTTCCTATCAGCCCATTTCTCCAGCCTGGCAAGATCCTTCCAAGCAGCAGTCCTGCCCTCCAGCATCTAAGACATAAAGTTACTCTGCACACATACGTGAACTGCAGGAATACACAAATGCTCATATACTGATTTAACTGCTGTTGCCTTCCTGGAAAAAGGGAGGTGGTTTGTCAGAGATAAGAGATTCCAAGGCAAGAGGGCTTTATTTTGCCAAGCCTCACTGCTGCTAGCAGACCCAGAAAAGTCATCAAGATTACTCACACGTCCTGCTACCTGCACCCTAGGCTAGGGGCTCCCTGGCTTGCTAGCTCACATTTTATATAGAAGTAAATCAGCGTTGAACAGGCGGCTTCACTTCAGAAACCCAACTGGTAGAAATAAATTCAAAATACATCCTTTTCTTAAGAAAATCTCTTGCCTAATCAGGTTTCTGAATCATAGTGTATTAACCAGCAAACATGGAGCTCTTGAAAGGGCAGCAGCTACCAATGGTCTACATCAAAGTAGAAGTGCTAAGAGTTCCAAGGAAAAAACAACACAAAATAAACTACTTGAACAAATTTCTCTTTTGTGAATGATTGTATAAAGTTCTGGTCCCCAATAAACTAAAACTAACTCTCAGAAAGGCTGCTAACCCTCAGCAAGATGCAACAACCCCGCTGAACAGTGCTTGCAAATCAATTGCTGTGTGAAAATATGTGCCATCAAGTCTCACTTGGGAACAAGACCCTGCTCTAGGCATGAACAGAAGCTTTTGATTAAAGAACAAAATAATAAACTAGAACGAAATTTCCTTCAGCCCTCTCTCTATTGCCTTTTGTAAGTAGTCATTAGGCAGTTTCAGGGGAATGCAGAGTCCCTGCGAAGCTGCATTACTCCTTCGAGCCAGAATGCAAAAGAATAAATATAAACTGTACGTACAAAACCAACAAATTTTAAGTAAAAAATAAACAACTTGAAGAAATGGACAAAATACAGAGAGACTTCATACTGCTAAGCTGCTCAATTTCCATTTTATGCCCATTTTTCACATACGCTCACACATACATGCATGATGATTGGAAGGTCCGAGATTGCTTTATAAAAGCTCACCACCTTTCTTGGAGGTATTTTTCACTCTAGTTTTGTTTTTGCAGCAGAATAAAAGGACCTGCTTCATACTGTGAAGCTATTCCATCACATTCTGGCCCAGTGCCACAAAGTCTTGTTTCTGAGCCTTGTATTTCAGGCTGCAGAGGCTCCTATGCCACTAGCAACTTTACTGCCATAGTCTGGGCCCAGAGTGGACAACCTCAGTAGCTCTTCCTTCATTTTCTGTCCCCTCCATGGTCTTCCTCCCTTCTCCAGTACCTTTAAGTCATTCCACTGTCCCACTCACCTTCTTGATCTCATCTCTGGTTTCTTACGTCTCTGGTTTTATTCAGTTTACAATGTGCTCAAACTGACGTCCGATTTTCAGCTCTATATTATTTCACCTGCACTTTCCTTCCCTCCCTTGAAGGAAACCAACTTATCCTGCTGGCATCTAATCTGAATACTGCTCAGTTTTGACCACATTATTCTCTCTCCCTCCATCTTTTACTGTATTCCTATGCTATCTCCACCTGCTTACAACTTTTAATACAAGCTCTTACCTTTGTTTTCTAAACTCTTCATGCTTCATCCCCTCTCTATCACTTCAGAAGACACTATTTTTGCTCTGTTAGTTGCAAGCTCTGATCCCCATGAACTTACAGCAGGCATTTGAGCCTTCTCCTGTGCTAACATGCTCACTGCCACTGCCTCCTTTTCTCTTTTTATCTCCTTAATCACCTGCACCTGCTGCTCCTTCTCCCAAATCATTAACCCTCAGGTGCAACAACGAGTCCTGTGCTGCTCACACAGTATCTGGGAAAACAGACTTGTCATGTGTGACTATGACCTCTTAGTATTTTATTTCTACCAAATTTATTCTGTACTCCATCCAGGAGGTCGAAGATGGAAGCAAAGCAGAAACTTACCTTCTCTTGATGGTGAGCATCGCTCCTAGGAGGATAATAACAAACATCAGAAGACCAGCTATAACTCCAGCCATTTTCACTGTGCTGTCAACTTGCTTTTCTGGCTCCACTGCATTGGAATTCTGGGTGGAAGCTCCTTGAAAGATGGAGAGGAAGGAGGAGAGAAAAGGAGAACTTGTAGAAAAAAAAATCCTGAAATGACTCAGTTTTAACATTCATTTGAAAGCCTGACAGCATAACTTGCAATCTAATTGCAATAGACCAACTGTCCATTTAACTTAATCCTTTGCCTTTAATAATGGCTACTGCCACATATTTCAAAACAAAGTGCAAAATCCCAGTGTAACGCAATGACAATAATGTTTTATAACATTATACCGCACTGAGATATTTATTCTTTTGATGCATTCAACATATCCAGAAGCAAGGGGATTAATAACAGTTACAATTATCATCTCAAGTAGTTTAAGCGAAGGTACAATCCCTACTCACTGAAATAGCAAATGCAAAAGTTTGCAGGGATATATCTCATTATAGTTTTGCAAAAGCACTTTCTTTTTTTCCTTTTAAAATCAGGATGCATTGCTACTTCTCACTATACTACAGTCTTGGCTTTTGTAAATACGCAATTACAATTATACGTGTTACAAGTGTTAATCCAACCCACAGAGCATCCTCCGCACCATCTAGCGTATTCCATGCAGGAGTTCTGCTCCAGTCTAGGCCAGAGAAGATGATTTCTACCACTTGATATATTTATACATATGTATATTTATAAAAAGCCCAACCCACACACCTAAAAATAAAATAGTTTTAGCAACTTTTTTTGTAAAGCATTTCCTCTTTTACTTACTTGTTGTGATCTGACCTCAAGGTTTTGTTACCCCTCCAGTGACAGCTGAATGTGGCCCTCCTCTCAGCTGCAGGGACCCCTCATAGTGCTTATTATAAACCATGGGTCTGCCGACTTTGTTACTGCTGTACAGATTTTTTTGATTTTCGGATATAGCTTAAGGCACTGAATTTGATTTAGAAAGGCCCACAATATTTGAGTCACGGCTATTCTCAAGACTAAATGACTCTATTTTTTATTACATTCCTAGTAAACTTAACTCCTGCAAAACACTGCTATTGAATTTGATGGAGTTATAGGGATTCATGTTACATGGGATCACAGTCTGATCTTGGGCTTTAGCCTAACTGTCGAATTCAGGCAAATCTTCCTCTGCAGTTTGAACATGCTAGGAAAAGGGAATCAGTGGTGAAAACAGAGAGCTGCCATCAGAAAACTGTCACGCTCTGCTCTTCTACCCCTCAGCGTTGTTGACTTGCAGAAAAAACTGCATCAATTCTGCTCATGAAGTGTTTGGGGACAAGATATTGAATGTAGCCAAGGTTTAGGTGAGAAAATCGAAAGCCTCCCTGGCTTATTCTTGTGACCACTTTCCACTTGTTAATCTGCATGTGATTCAGAAAGTCTCTGTCTGCAGAGATGATTCCCAACGATTTCCCTGATTAAATCAAGAAACTGAATGTTGGACTTCCTAATGTGTCCTCAGCATCAGCCTGAGCCAATGCACTGCAGCAGGACGCAGCTTGATCCTGAGCTAAGTAGAACATCCTCCTCTCAATTATATCATAGGGAGTAAATATAAAACAATAAAACACAAATGCAAGATAACTAACCACTTCCCATGATCAAAATACAGTTTCATTTTCCCTAAAGCTGAGCTGGTGATCTAGTTTACCACAGCAAGCTCAGTATTAAACCAAGCAAAAACTGTCTTTGCAGAGCACGTGGCCACTCTACAAATCTGCTGTGTGCCGTGTCCATCAGCTTTCCCAGGCCATCAGAGCTCCCTGGTAAACTTCTGTGTGCACACAGCTGAAAAGCATTAATGGGATTCCAGATCAACTGCATATTATCATCTGTGTCTGGCAACATCTCTTACAATCTTGGAGCAAATCTGCCCAACAGGTGAGTTATATCTCATCCAGACAACTAGCTCTGATATTGCCATGCAACAAAATAAAGCCACAAATTTCATCATGCAGATAAGATAAAATTATTCTTCTTTGACCTGAAAATCAGATGTTCTCCAAATTACCCTCCACCTGAGCCCCAGTTTCTCCAATGACCATAAATATTACGTATTAAAGAATAGTTTTCCACCCATTTTTGTACCATCTGAATGTCTTTATCTATTGTGAACCATGTTAAACAAAGCCAGAATATGCTGTCAGCACCATCCTCCAATTCACTTGATTAGTTTAATTCTGCGAGGCTGCTGCTTAGCACTCTAGGCAACGAGTGGTCAACGTGTTATATATATATTTTTTTCCTTTCCCATTGCACTAGTGCATTTCTAGAAAGAGAATAAAGTCTGATCATCCATCCTGACACCTCCACACTGCGGTGACTGATTCACTGCAGCTCCCACATAACTCTCTCTCTATCTTGGCAAAGGCCAACAATTCCTTTAGGCTACTAGTCCAACCATTTGTAAGTTGTCTCTGCTAATAGTGTCTAGGAACTGATAATATGACAGCGCCAGTAAATTCCCGAGCCTCGGCATTCTTAAAGCTCTGCAATCAGAGAGTCCTGTGAAGGAGCCTGTTGCTTTCCTGCTGTTCAGTGGGATTATTTTCCTGGGAGAGGGCTAAATCTCCCACGGTTGCTGCTCTGCCACCTGCACAGCACCAGCTGTCGGTCCCATTTCGGTACCAGAGAACATTTCCATCCTAGCAGTGGGATGCTCATGCTGCAGTTGCAGAAGATGACTTCTGCTGCTCTCCACTCTTCCTTTTTGCTGCCATTTTACATATCTCCTCGCCTTAACAACTTGTTTGGAATGATATTTTGCTTCTTTCATTACATGCGTAAAAGATCTAACATTTAATGGGCGAAATGTCCATTAAAATTGGTAGTTTGTCTATTACACACAAATCTCCTTAAATACCTCGGGAAGCACTACTGGGTTTGAGAGGCCAACCTTTGCTTTCTGAAAAGCAATGTTTTTGTACTGCAGAGATCAAAAGGGAAGGAAAATAAACTATCACCCGAGTTTCTAGTGGTCATTTCCAGCCCATTTCTGGGTAGAAATTGTTTCTTGTTCCTCAAGCTGCTTCTTGGAATAACAGGATACGGGACAGGTCACTGCTGCTATTACTGTGTGCATTTCAGAGGCACCCAGAGGCCCCCGTTAAGGTCAGGACCCCATTACGTTGTACTGGCACCAAGTGGGACAATCTGCTGCCCTAGGCTTACTTTTTTAATAAGGTAGGCAAGCGACAGAAAAGCCACGGCCAGAGGAGTGAAGAATCCAGGTCCCTCATCCCCCTGCCTGTGCGTTATCCACTAGATCAAGCTACTTCTTTCAAAGATATATATATATATTTATGTACTGGGACTGCGCAGTCCCAGAAGCTTGACCGGAATTGACTTTCCTAGGCACCGTCATTCACTGAGCCTTATCTTATATCCACAGGTATTTGAAGATTTTAATCCTCACCCACAGACCCCTTTCTTGCCTTTTTTTCCAGCCCTTTCAAGATCCCCAAACACCGACATCTGACATTTTCCTGCTATGCAGAGCCCAGTGCAAGTGGCACATTCATGGGATATTCAAGTCTCGGCACATCACAGGAATGCAAGAAGCACAAAGCAGGGGGAAACGGGCTCTTCTGCAAAGCTGCTAGGCACATCAGCCTGAAAAATAGTCAGATTTAGGGATCATAAAATAGTGTTTGTTTTAGTAATGTGGGTCTAATGCAGCTGTCCTGTTCCTGAGCCTGTCATTCAGAGTACCAAGCTACTGCAGTAACATTCAACTAGTGGAAAAATGGGGTTTGGGTTGTGCCAGAAAGCTTGTTTTCTACAGCTCCTTGGGGCTTGCAAGCCTTTAAATTCCTCCTTGCTTTAAATCATGGTCAAAGCTGGCAGAGCAACGGTCCAAAGTTCGTAACCCCCTTGTGAGCAACAGGAATTCTGAAATCCTAAATGAATTTCACTACAAAGGGCTCCCATCTGCATTCCAGAGTTAAATCTTCCAGGATTCTTGCATCTTAACATGTTTCTGTCCACAAGGAGGAAGAGCTAGCCCATTTAAGTGCTCTTAGCAGCCAAACTACAAGATTTACTGGCTGTTACTGGAGAATATGCCCCTCTCAAAATGTCAAAATTAACTCAGACACCATCCACTTGCCAGCAAAGGTTCATATGTGGTGCTACAAGTATCCAGAGTGATTCATACGTTCTTTAAACTATTTTAATGCTCGTGCAAGGTAAGTAATGAATTAAGCTCTTTGCTTTACAGAGCTGGACAGAACTAGGGAGTTGGCTCTGCAGCTTCTCGGGAGCAGAGCTGAGGACTGATGTTCCCCAACTGGCACCCTGGGGCAATTGCATCAGGTGACAGCGCCTGGCTTAATTAAATTATTAATTTTAAGTAAGCAATTATTTTAAGTAAGAGATTTTCAAGTAGGGAGGTATAAAGAAAAACGATGGTTAGTCCAGTGGTGGAAGTGGTACCATAGTTGTCAGCAGTGTTACTATATCTGAGAGGGAATGGTTGGATCCCACACAGAGGAGGAGAAAACATAAATGGTTATAAGGATGGCTGGACTAGAAACCCAGGGACAAAACCATCATGAGAAAGCAAATTACAGGGTCAGAGAAACAAATATGTGATGGGAGTTTCAACCATGGCTGAGTGACAGGAAGACTCAGAAACAGGAGAAAACTGATGAAAAGAGGGCTTGGTATTACATTTACAGCATCTAAGAAGGTCACCTGCTTAAGGTAGAACATCACTCTTGAAACAAAATCTATCCAGGAAAAAAAATGACTTCACAATGGTATTAAACCCTGAAGAACTAATGAAAAATAATGAGTCAAAAATTCTTTATGAGTTAAAATGAGCTACTCAGTTAATCCAAGTAATTTCTTTGCAGCACACGCCAGTGAGGCAACACGCAGAATGTAAAATTTCCTAATGGACCTAGAGACTTACTTTCAAAAGAGAGTTATTCTCAAATCACTTGTAAACACGGTTTCCTTTTCTTTCTTCCTTTTTTTGTTTCCTTTTTATGCTGCTTTCTACACTAGTGGCCTGCAGATGATTAAAGCCTCTCTAACGGTAGAAACATTTTCCCTGGCATGCTCAGCTCCTGATTGTATCTGCACCTCTGACAACATCATCTCCGAGGCCCAAACACAAGGGAACGTGGTGGTTCTGTGTACTCAGATAACATTAAGACACCCAGATAACATTAAGACACCAGCAGAATGGCAGAGTTTGGTATCGTGAGCCTGGTAGGCAGCAAAGCCCTTTGATTTTGGGGCTTGCACAAGCCAGGTTTGCACCCTAGCACTGGGTTGGTGTTTCTTTATATCCTTGGGGAACAAAGTGAGAGCATGGATCCAATAAGAAGCTGTCACTCTATCCATTGCTTTTTGCAATTCCCTAAAAATAAGAGGAAATGCATTATTATCACCAACCCGTAATGGCTCAATAGTCATTTTTCCTTGCCAAAGCCTGCCAAAGCAAAGGGCTCCCCTCGCAGGCTGAAGCTTACAGTGCGACATTCCCATTTTTCACAAAAAAAGCTTAATGGAAAGGGAAGCAATGAGAGCCAAATGCTTCCAAGCATGTTCTTGGTGGAGGGAAGCAGCAAGATTGAGCAGCCTCAGTGGGATCAGGAGGCCACAATTTATCTGAGGGATTAGCAGGCAGCCAGGTTGAATCTGTAAGGAGGATGAGGGTAAACACATAGCAAGGAATCAAGATTAGTGTTACTGAACTCGATGAGAATTTTAAAAAAAATAGCCCTAAGAAAATAATTGAGTCTGGAGATCTGTGTCAAAAACCCACCACAAAAAGGCTTTTATTTTCTCTTTCTGTTTTACTTCCTCTGGCTGGAATAGAGACACTTAATTCGTGCTACAGGCAGACTTATGGTCCCCAGGAATGAGAAAGGTTATTACGTTTTCTTGAAAGAGGAGCTCAGATGAAGAGCAGCTTCTGTGATGTCTACAGCGATGGGACGGCTCGGGAGGCGACAGCACATTTCCACTGCAGCTCTCCACTTGTGCAGAGCTACTCAAAGGCTAGCTTCAAATCATAAAAATGGACGAAAATGTAAGTTCCCATCATCCCAAGGCCAAATTCACAGGTTTCTTGTATGGCTTTCAACAGGAATAGGGAGTTGAGTTCATTCAGTGATAAAGGCAGAACATTAGTGAGCACGACTAACTAATGTTTGCACAAGGCCTACCCTCTTCAAGCATTAACTTTGCTTTCCATGTGGTTATCGTTAAAACCCCACAACCAGCTGCAGAATTGCCAAAGCAGTCAGCAAAGCCCAGAAGTGGCTATAGCACCTCTGAATTAAAGCCATCTTTATAGTCCAAACGCTCAAAGCTGCCATGAGGCCATGGTGGCCCAAGAAAAGGCTTTACACTCAACCTGAAAGACCAGCACGCAGCAGAGGACCCACCGCCTACCCATAAAAAGGGACTATTTCGGTCAATGCATTAGTGAGTCCATGCACACAGACACTCCGTGCTCTGCATTAAATAGTGCACATAAAATAGCTCATTTTCTGGCAAGCTGAAGCAGCATTTCCCCATGGATCTTGGAGGAAATCTTATTTTCCTCTACAGTGCTATGAAGAGATGCCCTATCCCACACCTACCTCTTGTCACAGAGTCTAACATTTCTATATGG
>JAVCKT010001199.1:8571-25248 GCA_032273925.1 Rhynchotus rufescens | reverse complement strand
TTTTTAATTTGGTTTTAAAAATTTTTTTTTTTTTTTTTTTTTTTTTTTTTTTTTTTTTTTTGTGATTGGAAAAGATTTTCTTTTTAATGAAATGCATTTTGTTCCAGGCAGTCATAGCCCTCTATGAACTCACTCAACTATAGCAGTGAGAGGGCAGAGTGGTCTAACGAACGAAGAGCTGGTCAGGGACTTGTGGGTGGCTCTGGGGAAGTAACTTTCTCATTCTGCCTCAGCATGTTCAACAGTGAAAAAGAAACATGTCTGTCATAGGAAATAAATATTCTTTAAGACTGAGGATTCATTTCAATAGATTCCTGAGGCTTTCCACAAGGTGCATAGAGAACAGGATTCTTTGGGGTGTTTTCAATGTAGGGACAGACCTGTTGGTTTAGTGTTTAGTCTTCTTAAGCTTTTGCAGGACTGTGTCCTAAAAAACACCACAAAAACCTCAGAGGATGATTGAATAACATAGTGATTACATTATTTTCAGGAGCAGAAGGGGAGGGAGCCCTGGCCTCAAAGATCCTGGGATTTAAATGATCTCATGAAGCTCATACTCCGACTGCTCTTACCGAGAAGGACAAAAAAAAACGTGAATATTTGTTGAGTGTGATGTACAACCTGTCTTTTATTAGCCACATGGGTAAAAATCCAAGTTTGACAGGGGGCGAGCTGTCTGAGGACAGGATGTTGGGTGAGGTGGGACTGGAGAAGACAGCTTCAACCCTCCCCGCGTTGCCTCCTTGGGTAGGTGTGCTGCAGAGGCAGATGGCTGTTTGCATACCTAAGAGATGCAGAAATGAGGAAGTCCTTGCATTAGATTTGTTAAACTTCTCCATCTCAGACTGCCTTTTGCTGGCTTGGTTCTCCTCTCGCCAAGGACAAGGGAGAGGCGAGGGGTGGCCAAGGTTGGGGAGGACAATTTCAGGGGAAGCTGGAGAGCTTTGAACAGGATTCATCCTTTGAACAGGATCTATTCTCCATCCTTTGGTGGAGAATGTGTCTGAGGTACCGCTCTTTGCTAAGCTTCACTTCCCATTCCTACGAAAAGGGAAGTTGCTTTTTTAGAAAGCCACTTGACATCCACGGCTGAGGTAGGAAGGAGGAGTCATTACGAAGGGCAGCAAAAGCTTAGAAATAAACTTATAACTTCCAAGTCACCTTTAGAAGTTGGGCAATATCACAGACAGAAACCCACGGCTAAATTGAGACATTTCCATAAAATGCAGTAACCCAGCAGTAGTTGTCATATTTAAAATGACTGAGAAATTACAAGCTTAAATAAAAGGAGTAGATGTGGAGCGGTCTTATCTAATTCATTTTGATTTTTTTTCTAGCATCCCAGCTAGGTGTGCATTTCTCTCTTGTTGCTTCTGAGCTGGTTGGATAAGCCCATGGGCTCACGGCTCTGAGGTGTCAAGAAACCCACACAGTGAAGGCCTTTCTGCAACTTGCTTTCTCAGAAATTGTGAAACACCAGTCTGGGCCTGTCCTTTGAAAGCAGGTAGAGGGAGAACACTGAGAAAGTGGATGAAAAACAGAGCTAATATTTCCCATGTACGCAGCTCCCAGGTCAGTCTAGATGGACTCCACCTGCTCCCAATTCCCTTGTCTAAAAGAGCAAGCTGTATTCTCACCCATTTGAGTGTGTTCTGTCCGGTGCTTTCCACTTTTTTTTTCTTCTCCTCCTTTTATATTTTCTTTTTTTTTTCCTTTTTTTTCTAAATGTAGATCCCCCAATGCTCTTTGGTAGCTTTGCAGGCCTGTACAAGCCCTAGCCATTCCCTAGGGCATTTTTCCCCCATACCTTTTACAGTCTTTTTTAAGCACTCTGCAATGTTCAGAGGTTCAGGCTGTGGGGTAAATATCACTCAAAAAAGACAGGGGCTCAAGAATCCCTGCCCTGTCATCTCCTGCCCTTCTCCATGCAAGGCACTTCAGCAGTGATGTCAGGCAGTGATGGGGGAGTGAACAAGAGTTTCCAGTTATGGGTGGGAAAGGTGACCCTCCATCTCAGCCTGTTGACTTCATGCAGGGTTTTGCTATGGAATTAGTATAACAGGAAAGGAGGTAGTGGAGAGAGGAACTCACATCTGACTGCACTCCGTGGTTGGACTTTATTTTGAAGGTCATCTTGAAGGTCTTTTCCAACCATAAAAATTCTATGATTCTATGATCATAGTTCGGGCATCCAGACTTGATGTCTCATCAGGTTAACATTAAGAGTGTCCCCATTAAGACGTCTGCTCCCCAAAGGAATCTAGCCTTAGCTGGAACACACCAAGAAGGACCAACACATCCTTCCTCATCCTGCTGGCCTCAGGGGTTGCTGAGTGAGTGGCTCAATTTGAGTGGCTCAAATGTGCTACAGAAGGCTTCTTCCCTCTACACATTGGTCTTATTGTCTGATCACAGCCAGGGATCTGCACATTCCTGGACTGTGTCTGGGGAACTCCAGCCTGAGAGCTCAGGCTGTACTGCTCTACTATACTCATTTGCCAGGAGGCAAGGATCGCACCTAATTTCCCAAGAGACAGCTTGTATCTCTATGCCACAACTATCTGGAGGGGTTGGGATGATAACTCAGAACGAAAAAAAGATATTCAGACATCCTCAATGTGCTTGCTGCAGATAGAAATGTGAGAAAATGAGGCCAAATATTGCAGCCATTTCTGCTGCACAAGTCATTATTTGTGGCAAGGAAGTGTTGGGGCTGATTTGGTCTCAGATTATCTCATCTTTGATCTAGGCTAATTCTATCCCACTAGAGCCAGGACGAATCTTACTTCCTTGGAGTTTCTTGCTTTGCTGATCTGTAAGCTGTCACTAATGTCAGCAGAATAGACATGACAATTTTACACCCACATAGTGTTAGGTTTGCAGGATTAGGATTTCTTCACATCTGGTTAACACCTCTGTTGTAAACAGTCCCGTGGTCACGACTCCTTTCTTTGCACATTTGCTATTTATTGGCAGCTCACCTAGAAACTTTCCCACTTCCCTCCTTTCCCCAAAAAATCCTTTCGGGAGAAAAAAAGAAAAATGTGAAAAATCAAACTCTTGAATATGTTCTGTTAAAAAAAAGATATATATTGACATTTTCTACAGGAAAAAGGAGTAATTTCCCATGCGGGCGAGAAATGGTAGTTTCTCAATTGACTACATTCCCTTTCTGAGTTTTTCAAAATTTGATGCCCAAATAGAAAAGAGACAACAAGGAACATCTCTGAGGTAAAAGCCAAGCTGGAGCTTTTATCTATCTTACTCCATCTTCTTGGCATGGCCTTAGTTCTCCCTCCTTCAGTCCCATGTGGCTGATGTAAATAATGCTTATGCTTGTGGGGTTTTTTTAATCATATAACCTCTACCTTATTTAACCTGTACTCAAAGACCATTTCTCAAACATCATCCCCCCATATATCTATTCTGAGGTGTCCTGCCTGTTTCCTCAGTTCCAGGCAATTCAGCTCTCCATTCACCCTCAGCAGTTTTTCACATAAATGTCATGGTGGCTGGGGAGTTGGGCTGGTACCTGTCTGGATTGAAAGAAGTGTCACAACTTCCCAGCTCCTCTGTCCATGTCATTTTGTTTAGGATGTGGGGCCAGGTGCCACATGTACCCATTAAGGACCCTTAAATAGATGGCACAAATAACTTGTTTCTATAAACTTCATCCACCAAAAAAAGTTACATGTTCAGCCATTGGTGAGGTAGCCCAGACATCCCAAATAAGTGAATAACTTCATCTTTACACCTCATCAAGCAGCAAAGAAATTCTCTGTCAATCTTGTGTTTTCTATCTCCACTATCTCCTACATGTCCGGCATGCTGTATTGACAGGACCCTGTGTGGTTCTGCAAACTGTTATTTGATCAATAACAGATTTTCAGAGGAACAGAAATAACCTGTGAGACGTAGTCAGATTTGGAGAATAATTTCAGAAACATTGAATGAGTAAAAGATTGTCAAGGAGAAAAGAGACTTTAAAAGCCTGCTTCACTTTAGGAAAAAAACAGGACTGCAGAAATGTAGGTCTGGTCCCAAAAAAGTCATCGCTCTGGTGGCTGTACACCATTTCAGAGAGACTATTCAGTTTGTGCTTAAGAGTATATGGTGACGGAAACTTCCGCTGCTCCCCAGTCTATCACATTGCTCTAATTCTAGTAGTCTTAATATTTCCTAATGATCAGTACTGATTTCTCTCACTGCAAGTCCTACAACTGCTTGTCCTGTCTGTACTGGCCATGAAGTTTATTCCCTTCTTTGCAGTGGCTTTTAGCTACACTTCTCTCTCCTCTAAATGAAGTAGTGCTGTTTCTTGCAAACCTTCCTCATTGATCACACTTTCCACACCTTTGTTCAATTGTGTGCCTCCTTTAGGGAATTTTGTAATTGCTTTTGAAACTTTTAGTAGTCGGGCTTGCACCGTTTCCCAAGGTAAAACAGACTTAAATTAAAAAAGGCAAAATTACTCAAAAAAAATTTTTTTTCTTCAGGTCAAGTGTAACATTTCAGTCTGAGCAGAACAAGTCTTTTCATATCATCCATTTTCTTGAAGAAAGTACAAAAATCTATGTTTTATTGCAGCCCAAGAAGTAGCTGTCCTGACTATTGGGCAGAGTACTGGCCAATGTAATGAATTCACTGGGATTTATTTCTGATTTACTCCTGAGGTCACAGTGACCTGAGAAAAGCATTCGGCTTGTCCATCATGAAATACTAAAGGCCTGGTTTACATTCTTCTTGTTTACATTGCACTTCGCTTGTATACTTTGTGCTTCAACGTTTATTTTTAAGCAATGATCATGAACATTGATATACCCTGGTTCTTTACAAGGCTATACTTTCTTTTGAGCTTCATAGTGGCTTCAACGGTCAACTCTTCCACACCTTTAGTGGAATCCTGGACTATAAGCCACCATTAAGAGCTCCAGCAGCGGAAGTTCCTTCTTTTTATATCCCCTCCACTATTTCTAACCTCTGCCCCTTGTGAAGTAATCCAAAACCTATTGAGAAAGCTGACTTGCATCACATAAATTGAATTCATGAATGGAAACTTCGAGGTTGCCAAGAACTTGTGTAGGATCTAGACCCCAGGACCTCTTGCACAATTTCTGCTCATGATTCAACCTGTAGGCCTGCAAGAAACTGCGTTGAGTTGACTGCAGGGGAGCTCACCCACATGGAGTCAACGCTTGGGTGCCTCCTAAATCTCATGAACCGTGGAAGAGCGGAAAGAAACTCCCTTTCTAGTATAGACAGAATGGAAAGAATGAGAGGAGGGAAGGAAAACAAAAAATGATGAAGTAGTATGCTCCACTTTGACTCCTATGAAATTCACAGCGACGTATTTCCAGCGTTGGCTCTCAGAGATAACATTGGCAAAGAATTCCCCCTTCCAAAAAACCTATCCTCACTTAAGCACAATCCCAAGACCTCTGTGATGTGCTCATAAGGGTGGTACAGAGAATTAAGGGTTGCAAAGTCAATGTGTAGAAAGGAGTCAAAAGCAGAAATAAAAATTAAAAGCGGATACCCCTGCCTGAAATAAATACAGCCCAAACTGTGCAAAAGATTGATGTTTTGGATTTCTCCTTGAACAGCCTGCAATATTATGGACTCATTTAACATGCGCTGAGGAGCCTCAGCTGAGACAGAATTGCATGCAAGAACACCCCATTTCTGATTAGGCAGAACATGGAAAGCTATTAGAAACACATAGAAGGAAAATCAATAGCCTCTTCTTAAAAAAAAAAAAAAATCACCTAACTATTTCTTAGGCCTTTCCTTCTAGAAAATTCAGCCCTTAGCTGAATGTTGGTAAAACAAAACAACAACGAGCCAAAATATTCTTTATAGATTTTTTTTCAGCATTAATATCATGGCAATGCTCTTGAATGTCTGGGAGAAAATATGAAGTATAAGTAAGAAATTACAAATTTTAGTGCCTCTAAATCTTATAAATGTTACTGAAACTCTGATGAAATGACAGATCAGTAATAACAGAGTGTATTAATGAGGATGCCTTTGCTACCCTGAAGCTGTCCATTTTTCTCCTCAGTTTCTAGCTACCTGCTCTTATGCAGCACATATGAGTCTATACTGCTTCAGAGGACTCTGTATGCAACCCCTGCTGTGTCTTGTCCTGACTTTGTACTATTACACACAATCCTTTTTTTAACATCTATAATCAATTCAGTCTTGCAGGATAACCACTCAGTCTGGCAGGATAACCAAAGTGCCATGAAGGGCATTGGCTTGCCAAATATCCCGGGCAAATACCCTGCAATGATGCGATGACCCTTTCCTCCTCAAAATCACACAGCAAAAAAGGCAGCCCCCGAATTATCCAGGTTCCAACTTAGAGCACTGCTTTGATGACAGGGGAAATCTGAGCCAGGGCTAAACTACAATCAAGACTGAGTGTTACAGAGATTTATGTAGATTTTCCATTTCTGAGGTAGGTGGTCCCCAAGGGAGAAGCAATAATTTCACTTTAGCAGACTGGAGACTTCGTCCACGAGGAACACTAACGCTGCAGGTTTTGCCAGGTGGATGAAGGAACCAGTGGCTGAGGACAAAATGATGATCTTAAAGTAGACACAGGTCCAAAACTATCCTCTCTGTGGGGCAAAATGTAGCAAGGACCTTCAAAGCCAAATACGCCTCTCTGCAGTATGGGAGTTAAAGCCTCAGCCCTTCTCTGCACCAAATGCAGCTGTCCAGGAGTTCAACCCGGTAAGGATAGCCCAGGTCCAGAGCATTTACCTCCTCTTAAATTAAGAATTGGATCCCTGACTTTAGCATGTCCTTTCTCTTTGCTTCCAAAGGAATTCCAAAAGGAAACAGGAAGAAAGTCCTGCTATTTAAAGGTCTTTTATCTACTTTTACTCTTGAAGAGTAGGAGGTTGATTGGTGCCCAAGACAAGGGACCTGCAAGGTCAGCTTGTGACTTAGACTGTGGTGATAACTGTGTGAACGAGTCCTCAGAAATATGCCCTGATTTCAGCACAGAGATGCACCACGAGAAAGCGAGAAGAAAGCATCTTGCCTCAATCCACATCGACAATGCACCTAATCCCCTTGAGCTTCCCACCCCAAATCTTCAAGTCTTTAATTAGCTTTAATGAGTGTTCAATAAACAGAGGAGGCCAAATCTTGAAATGCTCTAAGAGGATGTAGTCAGTGAAGCATGATAGAAAATGAGCAATAAATACAACGGGCAACAGGAGCGAAGCGAAGCTCACGAAAATCGTTTGCACTTACCTGGCAATTCCTTCGTTTGGATTAAATCATAGCCCGCTCGATCCTAGTAGTCTACCGGAGTTAAAAAATCCTTTGCCAGCTGTGTTCTTAAGAACATAAGGCTCTCTTGATAAGTTTTAATCCTTAAAGCATGTAGAAAGGGAAACCCTAATTCTTCTTGTTGCTGTCAGTTGACTGCTGTTAGTGGTTTCCTGTCGACAACAGCTGAATGACAACTTGAACTGGTTTGCTACTCTTATAGCAATTAAGGGCTGGTAGTATAACCACACTGCTCATTTAGACCTAATGTTAGAGCAGTGGCTACCTTAAAAGAACTGTTACCCCCAAAGGCTCAACAGGCTATAAAAAGTACTGACCATGTGAAAATGATGTTCTGAAGCTCTCTCACTCAGGCTAGAACAGGTCAAAAGTCACTGGCTGGAGCCACAAGGTGTAAAATAACTTTGAAAAACTGGAGGAGAGAGTTGAGTCCTTGGTTTTTCTAAACTAGCCCATTCACAGCTGACTGTTCTGGGCCAATAGCAGAAGTGGAGATATTTATTTCATGCATTTAACCTTTGGGAGAGTTTATCCCCAGCCTGATTCTAGTCTGAACAATTTCCTCTTTTGTAATCCTCTAGGTTATGGTGCTGTAATCTCATTCACTTTCCATTTGAGGTTGTGTTTCTGCTTTAAAAAAAAAAAAGAAAAAAAAAACTCATCTAAAGAGAGTGGTCGTATTCTATCCAGAACTGGCTATATTTCAGCAATAAAAGACACCTGATGTCATTTAGGGCATTGGGAGATGAAAGGTGAAGCTGATAGCACATCTTGGTACCTCTTTATCTCTTACATGCAAAGATCTGCCTTTTCTCTATTTTTTTTGCTATTAACTACTTCTTGTATATTACAAAAAGTTTTGCCTGGGCTGAGCATCCAGGACTCATCTGGAATTGCAGGCAGGGATCAGCTCAGAGCTGGTTATCAAGGGTAATTCTTTTTTTTTTTTTTTTTTTTTTTTTTGCCAGCTTTATCTGGGAAGAGGGGTGATAGATTTTGGTAAAAGGTGGTGGAATCTTGGGAATTAATCTTGCAGTTTCAGGTAACTTCCTTAGTTGAGATTATATCTTCTTGTTGTCAATAGTTATCGAGGAGATTGGGGCAACTTCCACCGCATGGTTCTCTCTGAAATAGTGGTACCAGGGGAGGGTTGCAAATGATAGATTTTATGGTTCATTAGTTGGCCTGGAAATAAAAAAGAGGGGAGAAAGGAAAGAAGAACCTAACAACATGTTCCACACTTTCTCATTTTAATGCAAAAAAATGGGGAGTGGAATATAGGTTCCTCATCTTTCTGGAGCAACCACCACATGTCTGTTTGCTGGCAGCTAAACATCAGCCTTTGATAGACTCCGTATCTCCACCACTTTGTGGGTAAAACCAAGCCTGGCCCTAACCAGTCTCCCTACTTCTGCAGTGGCCTGGAGGACTCATGGGCAAATCAAGGGCAGCAGGTGCTGGATGCACCTCAGTGAGCACCTGAAAACACAGCGTTCAACCCAACCTGGATACAGGAGCCTCTGGAAGGAAGGGGATTCATCCCATACTTAAGTTGATTTCTGAAAGGGCTGTGAAGACTTGTGGGATTTATTTACTTCTCCTTTCTTTGACTTCGCAAGCCAAGGCAATGGATTAAAGGTAGATTCAGAAATTTTGGACAACTGAAACCTAGGCAGGTGCTGTCCACCCAAGGCTGCTCTGCTTCCCTTTTTCCAGATACCTAGAAGGATGATATGTTACCAAGCAGTCTTATTTGGAACCCAAGTAAGACTGGAAGTGGAATTTTTGTCACACTGGCAGTTCTGGAGAAAAAAAAAAAATAATAATACAACAGTATTGTAGGTAAAAGTGGAACACAAAGTTGCCTTTTCCATAAAAAAAAAAAAAAAAAAAAAAGAGGTGGAAAAAATTACATATCAGTGGTAATATTTTAAATCCTTGGTTTATTGCAGTGAACTGGAGTTAACAGATTTCTCAATGGAAGATCACTACAAATGAGTCTGAAACTTTGGAAATGATCTTGATTTTCTTTGAAAATTATTTTTAATCCTTCAGAGTTTTTGGAAATTTTTGGAGTTTGGAGAAAGGAATAGTTCACTAACCCAACATACATATTTGCAAACTCAATTATGGAGGTATCAAACTATTTTTTATTTTTCTTTTAGCTTGGAAAAACAAACAAACAAACAAACAAAACCCAGAGGTGGCAAATGAAACCCCACCATGGTTTTAGTAGTACTTAAAGCAAAAATGTCCTTGTTACTCTTGTCTTGACTCACCTGACAGAATCATATAGAAAAACTGCTAGTGTTCTCTGAGGAACAACACTCAATGCAAAACCCACCACGTTTTCCTTGCCTTGATTAAGCAATCTGGCTTCCTGTGCTGTTACTAAGGTGGATGTCCTGGTGCACAGCAGCCTTGGCCATGCTCACCATACAGCTTCTCCCCTGTAGGATTTCATCTCCTCTCTCCTGTGCTGGGTGCTTGCTTTCAACTGAACTTTGCAAGAATTTATATTTTTAAAATATCTTTTCCTCTGCTAACATCAGGCAGAATTTACCAGGACAAACAGGAATGCAAGACCAGGACTGCCTATGAAGACCTACAGAAGGACTTTGGTGAAGCTGGAGCTCTGGACAAGATGCCTCTGTTCAAATAGAAGATTGTGTGGGGACAGGGACAAGAGACAAGCCCAATGAGACTATCAAGTTGTGCCAAATCAAACCCCGGGACTTCAGTATCTGGGACAAACTGAAGGATTTTGGTAATAGATTCACCTTGGAGAAAATCTTGGAGGGAGAAGGACAAATTCAACCTGCTAAGGGGCTGCACGTCCAGCTGGATGGACAATAGGACAAGCTGGAGCCAAAACTTCTCCTAAAGCTCTTGAGCGCTGAAGGCCTCACCACACTCCTCCACACGCCTCCTGCTGCCTCCTACGCTCTCATTCTCGGCAGCTTCCTGCAGACGCAACCTCACCCCATGGCTGCGTGGGTGTGGAAGGACACATGAACATCTCAAGGTCCAACGTTTCTGCACAAAACCACATTGACGGCACTGTCGGCCGAGCTGTCCTCTTGCAAACAGAGGAAGCCACGGTGTGGACGCACGCTCCTTGCTCCAGCCCTTGCTGTGGGGGGTGGTGATCTGCACATAGTGGGGGACAAAGAGTGAACATCTCGGGGAGCACAATAGCTTTGTCCAACACAGCCGCACTGGGTCTTCCATCAAAATCATGCTTCTGGCGATGGAAAGGCTCCATCAGTCATCATGCTCACATTCCCCATCCTCTAAGTGCCATGTGCTCTAGGTGTTCCTGCTCGAGCAGGGGGGTTGGACTAGATGATCTCAAGAGGTCCCTTCCAACCTCAACTACTCTGTGATTCTAAGGGAGCCTTCCTCTTCATATCTCAGAGATTCTGATGGTAAAGTTTTAATGCTGCAGACAACAGCAACAAGTCTTACTGAATTCAGGGGAAGGAGATAGTGCTGGAGCCCTTCCTGGTCTTGAGCAGAGAACCCTCATGACCTTCCCTTAGGATGTCCCATTACTGGGACAGCTGCTCCTGTCTAAATTGGAGGTGTAATAACTCCCAAGTACCTGTCTGTCTTGACATGCCCCATGAGATCTTCACACTGCCCTGCATCTCCAAGAGGATGAGGAAACAAAGCTGTGACCATTAGCCATTTCCTTTGCTCCGAGACTCTTTATGTCTCTCAAAGTCTCCACCATGGTCCTTGATGATGAACAGCTGGGTCACCATAACCCCCTGCTCGCATCTCTGTTTGCAGCCTGGCCCTGGCAGTGACCACGGGACAGATGGTGACAGTGTTAGCTGGAGACCTGCTGCCCTCTGTAGGTACCAACGCCACATTTCCAGGTTAACTCCAACCCAGGTGGCCCTCAGGTCATCTCAGAGGTTGCTCCCAGCTAGGATGGAGATTGTTGGGCATGACATTATCCCCCTGCTAGAGATGGCAGTGCCCAAGCAGATTGATCCCCATGGACTTTGCCTTAAAGAAGAGGCTTTTATTCAGTGATCACATAAGACGTGACCAGTGAAGCTGCACCTCAGTGCTGAGCCCATGTGGGTTTTCGTTGGATGAAGGGGGCACCCAGGGGCAAGTGGACTCGTGGTACCTAATCCCTGCTGCTTATTGCAGGCTGCTGGGGTTGCAGATTTGTCCCTGAGCACATTTCAGTTGAAGGAGAGGGGCAGGTCCCTAGCACAAGCCAGAAGTAGCTTTGAAAGGACCTCTCTATTGAGTGACAAGAACTTAAATAAATTCAGGCCAAAAAAACCCCAAAGCATTCAAAATTCATAAGAAGACTTCAGAGGATCATGACTGCAGCCTTTTGTTAGTGTCTTTGGCAGCTCATTTGAAATCCATTACATAATTAAATTAAAAATAAACATTTACAGAAGAGCAAGAGGGTAGCAGTGTGTGGTCTGTTACTGCGCTGATATAGATGTCCAGCCTCGGTAGCAACACCTCTGCTAGTAAACTAACCCGTGCCAGGCCTGCTCCCTGGTGCTGGGACCAACCAACCCCATCTGGTCACATCTGTGGCCTCTCTTAGCTATCAAAACTGGATATCTGCATCCAAAATTGTCTGTTGGGAATGTGCAAGATCCCAAAACGTGCCCAGGACTATTTTTCCAGGGTCAAAACCAGGCCAGGGATGGAATTTCACCAGGTTCCTGTGCCCATACCTTTTTCCCGACACCTCAGTTCATTGGCACAGACCCATCCTGTGTCCTGATGAGATGTCACAGGACACGTTCAGGCATCAGAAGACGTTAATGTGAAGGAACAGATCTCCCATCTCTTCATTCCCTCTGAACCACCAGTCTCCCTAGGAAAGGAGAGTAGAAGCCTTGAGACGCCTGCAACACAGAGCTAATCACCAGACTGATTTTGCATATGAATATTTGAAATTTAACAAAAAAAGATGCTACCCAAGCAAAAAAAAAAAAAAAAAAATCAACTACATTTGCATGAGAAATGTGAACGTCTGCAGACGTTGCTCTTCCTTCTTCTAAGCTTGCAATTCTGCATCTTTTGGGGAGCCCATTCCCTGCTGTGCTCTGTGCTGCCTGATGCTGCACACCACTGGGGTGCTCTGGGCGCCCCCAGTCTCATTGCCATTTGAAAGGAGGTCTCTCCCACTCCAGGAAGGTTTAGAAATCCCAATCCCTCCCAACCTCCCTTGCCTCCTCTCGGGGATTTGCAAGCTCCTTGGTGATATCCAGACCCTAGAAGGTTGGAAATGTCTCTCTGCTGCATGTAGAGGTGAGGGGGCATAAAGAGGCAGTAAATGGATGTTTCTCACAATAGCTTGAGATGGAAATGGGTGGGCAAGGCAACATTTAACCCTTGACATCACTTGGGTCACAAGCACAACCAATTGCCCTGAGACTCAGTATCCCAGATGTGCATCAAGGCTGAGACACATGCTGATTTTGAGAGCCATTCCCGGGCTTCAGGGGGTTAAATTTTAGCCTGTGGTTGGAAATGGGGAGAAGCAGCAAGCTGCTGGGCTATGTGCCTGTGCTAGTCCCTTCTTCGTGTTAGTCCCTGCTCGGAAGCAGCCAAAATGGTTTCCACCCACCCCAGGGAAGATGTAGGAGCAATAGACTCGTTTCAAAACGCAACCAAAGAGCCTCTTTCTATACAAAAAGACACAAAAACAAACAAACAAACAAAAAACTACACTTGACACTATTCTGTTCTTTTAGAGGGGGCCAGCACCTTCTTCCCAGGTGCCCCTGGATGCCCACCTGCAAGCCCGGGGCTTCCAACACCTTGCTGGAGGTGTTTGCTGGATCCACCCTTGCAAAGGGTGGATCCTCGCTCGATCCACCCTTGCAAAAACACCCCCTTCTTGCAAACGCTGAGCTTTCAGCCAGCTGTGCACTCTGGAAAACTTCAGCCAAAGGCGTTTGGGCCCCTGCTGTGGATACAGGCAGGGAGGGCATCTCTGCCCCCTCCTTGGCATCCCGCGGGGTGGGAGGACGTGTGGGACCCGGTTTGGAGCCGGCTCCTCCCTTTCAGGTCTCTGCAGGGCTATTGCTTGGTGGGAGGTAGGTTCAGGGCTCGATGGCATGAATGAAAGAGAGACAGGAAATCTGGGCTGAAAAGCTCAAACTGGAATAGCTCGCTCCGTCTCCAGGCAACAGGCCTGACGCAACCGCTGGGAAAAAAAAAAAAGTCCCTTGAATAAAATACACACACACAGAGAGATTTGCAAAGGGAGGCAGAGCCAAGGATGAGATGGTCTCCTGGAGGCACTGGTGACACCGCTTTGCAAAGAGCAAGTCGGAGCGCCGCGGAGGGAGCAGCGAGCCAAGATGTCCGTGGCAGATTCCCCGTGACTCGCTGCCTGGTAAGTTTGCTTCTTGCAATGTCTTGTCCGCGATGGGGCTGGGGCACTGCCCAGGCTGCCGGGGACACCTGGGGGAATCGGGGACGGGAGGGATCTGGGAGCCGGATCCCTGGATTTTCTAATGCTGTGGACGTGGGCAGCATCACAGACCTGCTCCCCGGGGAGCACCTGGGTGGAGGCAAGAGGGACAGCAGTCCTGGGGACGCCAGGCTGGAGCACCAGGCTTGGCCGTGACTTTCCCTACAAGCTTGGGGGCTTCCTGCCCCCCCAGCCTTGCCGAAACCCCCTGGAAATTCCCTGTGCAGTTGCACGGTGCTGATGGGGACGGGCAGGAAAGCTGGGCAGGGCAGGAGCCCCCTTGCAGCATTAGGGCTGTTTCACCACCTTCGGCGGGGGCAGTTTCCGCTCTAACCAGGGTGCAAGGGGACAGAAATGTCCCTGCTTTGGGACTTTCACCTGTTGCTCCATTTGCCCCCTCTCCGAGGGGAGCGGGAGCCCTGGAAGGCTCCCTCGGTGCAGGCAGAGCAGGATAAAAAGCATGGTGGCCTCGCAGGGCGTAGCTGCCTCCGGGTTTTAAAACAGGCACTGCGTGTCGAGCAGAGCAGGTTTCCACCTGCTCCGATCTGGCCCATGCAACACTGATGGAAAAAAAAATATATATATATAAATATATATATATTTATATATCACCCTCGAACTTCAGTGCCCCTTGTGACTGGCACGATATGAATGCTTGCTAAAATTCCCCCCACACCATGCACACCTTTGTGCAACCCCCAGCCCGGTGCAACAAGGTCCACCTGCACTTGCACGGGATCAAAGTGCATCCTGCACCCGCTTCCATCCAGGCACAGGGACACCTCCATCCTCCTGCATGGGGAAATAGAGACCTCTCCCTGTTTCTTCCAGGATGCTCCCAGTATTATTCGGCATCTCTCTGCCCTTTCTGCACTAGGTACCTTGGTGTAGTGGAGGGGATAAAAGCCATGAAAAATGAGTGTCCTTCTCCAGTGAGGGCAGCTGTGTCCGGCTGGGAGCACGCTGCTGAGGCTTTGTCTGCTCATTCCCGGTATCTGATGGATTTGCCACTTTTCAGTGGGAACAAGCCCGCCCCGGCTGCTGCGGGTCTGTTTCCTCCCTACCAACCATCATTTCAACGGGCTGGTCCCTTCGTTGCTACTCTCAGTTCAGACCTCTGCTTTTGAATGTCCCTTGAAATGTTACCACTTCTTTGGGGAGGAATCTGCAATGCACAATAATAATAATAATAATAATAAACAGAATGGGAGGAATGTGGCTTTCCCTGTGCTCTGTTCTGGTAGCAGCTCTGCAGCCATTAGGTGTTTGCAAAATCTGGCAGGGAGACACTGCAGAAAGAACAAATCAGCCTCATAGTAATTTGGTCTTTTTCTTGTTGAGGGCAGGAAGGGAATGGTGGGAGTCTGCTTGCTACCCCCTTGCATTATATATATATATTATATATGTGTGTGTGTGTGTTAAAAAACAACATTCAGATCAGCATTTCAGTCACCTAGGAGGAGGCAGGTCTGAGTACGGCACTTGGGTGATTAGCACTCAGGTAGCTGCTTCAGCAAGTAATTGGATGGGACAGGGGGCATGTAAAGGGCACTAGGGCATCACCCAGGGGCTGACCCCGTCCCCTGATCGCTTTAACCCAGACCCCGGGGCTCTTGCCCACTAAAGGGACTCGAGGCGAACCAGTGCTGGCAGAATGAACCCTAACTAAGCCAGAAAAGAGCTATTTTTTTTCCTTTTTTTTTTTTCTTTCCTAAAATATACCCTTCAGTCTGCTTCTTTCCACGCTGCATTTAGGGAAAAATAACTCCATGTGGCAGTCTCCTGGGAAGAGAGCATTTCTCAGCATGATCTGGCTCGTTCCCAAGGAGTCCCAGCCCTTCGCATTACCCCGTGGCACTGGTACAAACATCCCCGCCTGCTCTACATGCCCTTTTTATTGGAGAAACGCAGCTACTTTTGGGGTGGCAACAGGGAAATCAGGGGAAGGAAGTAGCTCTGACAAAGCACAGGTCCTTCAGGGGAATTTGGGGACAAGCTGGGTCTTCTCCCTATGTGATTAGCTCCCAAGACCTGCAGATCCCAAGACCTGCTTGGACTGTGGGGCAGTGCATGGAAATGCAACTTCTGCCCATAGCCCCTATGCTTCCACTGGCCTTACTCGAAAATGATTAGCATGGAGGGGGTCTTCTCACCAAGAAGGTGGCCAGTTCTGCTAAACTGCTTTCCCCCTTAAGATAAATATACTTTGGTTTGTATTATGGGCTGAGGGTCAGTGTTGCCTCTCTTTTTCATGGCTGATGGATGGAAGCTGCTGGTGACACCTCCCAGTTTTCCAAGATTTCCCACTCACTGGAGAACGGCTTTGCAGGGTTATCAAACATGTGGCAATGTCTAGGCATCTTCAGTCTGGATCTTCCACCAATCTATGGGATATCTGCTGGTTAAAGGGAGCTGGATTGGGCTGAAAATGGAGCTATCAAATATCAAAGCAGACACCAATCTCAGTTCTGCTTCTTTGATGGGGTCAGCTCAGGTTTTGGGTGGCAAAGGCAGGAGGGATCAGCTGCAGCTAGGCAGCACAGGACAGATATAAATATTGAATCAGGTTTTGACACTATCATTAAGGCTTGAGACCCGTCTGGAAAAGATAGCTTAGGGTAAGAGAATGTAAACTAGTCACTGCTGCTGTCAGTATCTGCAGACGTAAGATTTGTGTATGCCTGGGTCATATGTGATTGGAAAACCCACTTCTCTCTCCTTGTTCCCATGGATCTGGGAATATCCCCTTCCAAGGTGCAGCTCTGCTGCTCACCTTAGCATCTGAGTTGTCTGGGAGGTCACCTGGTTTTATTCCTGGTAACAGATTTGCAGGAACAACCACTTGTACTCAGGATCCCATTAAATGAGATGTTTAACATGGTCTCAGCCCATCGCATGGGGCT
>JAVCKT010001195.1:0-21770 GCA_032273925.1 Rhynchotus rufescens | reverse complement strand
TATGGCACATGTACTGTGGACAGGCAGCCCAGGCCACTCTCCTAATTTTACTCCTTTGAGATTTGTTAGGGAGACCAAAGCATTTGTTTATGCATACAAAAGACAATGACAGCTGGTTTAAATTCTTGGCATGAGAAGTGTCTTCTGCTGAAATCCGCCTTTTTCTTTTGAAAGAGCCAAATTTTTAGCCAAAACTTTTATTGTCTCCATTTTCCAAAGCCCATAGAAGTCTTTATGAATTAAGGTCAATAAAAGTATTGATTAATGTATGAATTGTTTTCAAAATAAGATGTATTGTCTTCACCACAGCTACTTTTTCAAAAAAGGGAAGCTGGCAATAAACAAAGATACAAAGGCTGATTTTTAAATTTGATAAAGCAATTAAAAATGGACTTATTGTAGCACTTCAAACCTTATAAAATAAAAGTGTCCTTTGAAAGGAAAAACTTTATCAAAACTCCTTATAATGTCACTAGTTCTGTTTGGAGCTTGCTTTGTTGCAAGGAAGCTCTTTCTTACTATGGAGTTACAAATTTTAATCTCTTCCACATTGAAGTCAACGGAAGTTTTGAAGCCCATCTCCAAATCTGGCCTGAGTCTTTGTAAGAAATTTAAGAACACAACAGTATTAGATTTAAAAAGTCCCTGCACATTTGCAGCCTGTCATCTAGCAACCCCTTCAAAATGGCTTTACTGTGAACCGAATTCACTAGAAGCACTGGATTTCCCACTGTTTGAGAAAATATTTAACATGAGAGACCATTAAAATGTTCCAGGATGATGGAAGCACCTATGCAAGTCCTCCTTTTCCCTCTCTTCCCCCTTCCCCCTCTTTTTCTGAGGCCAGGACTGTTAACACACATAATTTTGTGCAGACAACGGCCACGTTTTCCCCATTTGATGTTCTCCTCCTTCCCTAGAGGTGCTCTGCTGGTGGTGAGGAACCTTCTACACCACCACGGCTCAAGCTGGGAGGGCAGTCCCCAGGCCCCGTAAATCTACTAGTGCTGAAGTCTTGCCTGGTCTATACTCTGGCATGATGGATCCTGGCAATTCCCAAAGTTACACAGAACCACAGAAAGGCTGAGGCTGGAAGGGATTTCTAGAGATCTAGTCTCTAGACAAATCCCTGCTCAAGCAGGGATTTAGTCGAGATGAGCTTCACATCTACCAGCACTACGCTTTGCCAGAAAAGTGAAGCACATTTGCAGAGACCTGGGCCAACAAGGAAACTTCCAGCCAGTTCAGTCTTCAGGCAGACAAAGCTGGAGGTAACTGGCCTGTTTTGGTCAAGATATTGACCTGAATCAGGTAAAACCCCCCAGCAGTTAGAAGTAAGTTTTCCAAGCTAAGAGATTTAAAAGCATAATTCACACCAAAGGAAGCCTTGTGACGCCTTTTGGACAAGACCTGCTAATGTTCTGTCAGTGCCACCAGTTACCTGTCCATGTGAGCATGAGCATCAAGAGGTTGGAGCCCTTGCGTGCAGAGGACCTAGCTGGGAAGGAAAACGTCAGGGCCTCCACTGCTAGCTCATCCTTTTCCTTAGAGGCCTTCCCCATGCCTTGTCCGCTGCCTGACACATCATTACCTGGTAATAAGCCTCAGCTCGGGGCGGAAAGAGGAACGGGGAAAGAGCTGCTGGGAACTTAAGGACCATGCAAGCCGTGCGCTTACTAAAATCAAGAGATGTACGTCTGGAAAAGGTAAAACATATAGAATTGCAAAAGAGGCCCTTGCTCCCACGATCTGGGGCTCAGCCCAAGGGCTGCATACCTCCTGTGCCGAGCGGGAGCTGGAGGTGCTCACGTGATGTTACCGGATCAGGCACTCATTCATTATCCAACTCCTGGTTTTACCATTCTCCTTAATGGAGCCAACTTCCTCTTTTTCCCCCCCTTCTCACATGCATTAAAAGCCCTGGACCTCCACATGTGCTGGCTCTCAGTTGAAAAACACCCCATCTAATCACAGGGAACTTTATCTCATCTGCAGCCTGTGACACCTTCTCACAGAGGATGTGCTTTGTACTGTCCTGCACAGATAAAAATATTGCAAAAACAAACAAAAAAGTGACCATTTTCCTTGTTTAGATTTCACTGGAGCTGCCAGAAAATCCAGCTGGCTGAGGCATACTAAACGTGTTTTGCAACCTTCTTCCTTAAAGTTTTCTTTTGTAGAGACTCAAGAACATTCATTGTTCCTTTTTCAGAAAAAAAACCTACAAATCTTAAGTTTTTGCATTTTTTTCCTCTACTTTTCTCCCTAGAGCTTTTTCCTCAAGAACAATCCCAAATGAAAACAATTAATGATTTAGTTTTTTTCATAACATTTTGTTTTAAGAGGGAGGCTAGACTTCAAGAGGTTTTCATTCTTCAGGTAAAGAAACTTGGAATGACACTTTCCAACTAAGCGTGAAACGAAAGAAGCTACTTGCTTTCAGTCACCTGGATTGAAGCTTTGAAGGGACCAATCCCTCACCCCAACACCCTAGACATTGGGTGCCAGGGCTGGAGCTGGGCACCCCGGCCAGCTCCGAGCTGCCTGCTCCTCTCCCCTGACAATTGCAGCAGATCACCCTGACCAGGTCACATTTAGCTGCCCGCTGTTAGACACACAAATCCTATCAATCTTTTCAGTCTCCCGCAGACAACCCAATATCACTTTATTAGAGAGCTTGCCTTGCTTTCTTTCCTCAAGATAGAATTTAGCCATCTAGGGTTTCTTCATTGCTTTGTGCATCCTAACCCCAAATCAGGAGGTGCAATATCAGCCTAACAGCTTAGAAATTGAGCAGAGTTGGCCAACAGCCCCCATGACTGACTACCCTCTGAGAGGGACATCAGGGACCAGTGTCACCTGGTCCACGAGCAGCCCGCAGGCACGTTGACAGCAGCTATGGAGCCATCTCAGATGGCCTCCTGTGGTGTTTCTAGGGAGAAACTGGTCCCTGCGCCAGACCACAGCTGTGCAATGGCCACTTGTACTCAACTCCTATCTAGTTCTTATCCACCGCCTTGCTCCAGGTTGGTGCAACTCTGTAACAGTGGCAGGGCTAGATCCGCATCCTGCAGAAAGCCAGATACTGCTGACCTATATGCTTGCAGGACACGTGTCCTCAAGCCATGGCTAACATTGTCACAGAAAACACCATGAACAGGAAACCCTATAAACAGGGTGGGTCTGGGCCAATGGGTTTAAGCTGGAGAAGTGTCTTGAAGATCCAGGCTATTCTGCTACTTCTGAAGCAGGAGTTTGAAGCACCTGATCTGAAGTGCTGCAAACCCTACCACAATCCTCACACCAGTCCCATGTGTTCGCAGGAAGTAAGCAGCCTCTTAACTCCAAATTGACCCTCACAAATATATATACAAACAGAATATAAATATAGTTTGTATATGTACTATACAAATAATATACATATAACTGTATGTTGTCTGTGCTTATGACAAAAGCTTAGTTCAGATGCACATTACTAGTCACTTCACCTGCAAAAGCTATGCTTTTTTGCTAGGACATTCCTATGATTTAGAGGACTAAAACTGGAGATGGGGAGAGCAGGCAGCTGAAAAGGGGCATGGCACGCTATTGAGCAAGGCTGCTATGTAAGTACCACGAGCGATGCCAACACAAGCCTCCTTCCCAGTGCGCATCCAAATTGCTTCCAGGAGCAAAGCCAGGCCTGGAGACACTGACAGCCATTCTCCAGGTTTCCTCTGTTCCAACCTTTTCACGCGTGTTTAGTTCAACTGCCAACAGCATGAGGAAAAGCCTCGGAGGACACCCACCACCTGAGAGCTCCCAGGTGAGCCGATCTCAGCCCTCAAGCAGCAAGTCGGACAACAACTGGAAACGAAGACCCGACGCCAGCGCAGGCCCCGCCAGGCCAGGCCGCACGCCCGGCGAGGAGCCACAGCCACGCAGGCCCCTCCATAACTCAGGAACTTGGCTCACGCTTCCCCTTCATTAGAGGCGACTGGATTTTGCATCAGCCCCGCGCAGGCTGCTCCGCAGCTGCCCCACGCGCTCCCCGGGCGCCCCAGGTGCCCCACGGGCGCTTCCTGCGCGCGGCACCACAGGCCGCCCACCAGCCCCACCGCTTGTCTGTTCAGTGTCTCCATAACAGAGTGGGGAAATGAAAGGGGGAGGCTGGGGGAAGGGGACAGGAGGCCGAAATCAGCAACTTGTCTCTTTAATTCACCCCTCCGCCCCCCAAATATCCCCTGGGGACACAGTCTTCAAAGGCAGCTACAAATATTTACTAATTCCATTAACAGGATACAAATTGTTTTCAGGGGAGCATCAGCCACACAAACGCGCAGCAGCCCCCTCCCCATCGCAGACCTCCGGCGCATCCCCCCCCAACACGCATCCAGCCCCATGCAACACCACACTCCTTCCCCCCCACCCCAGCCCTGATTTCTCCTAAGTTCAAGATGAGTTGAAGGGTCAAAAAGGCAAAGGGTGTTTCAGAAGTTGAACAGACAGCGTTTGGGAAGGGGAAGGCAGCACAGGGCGGGAGGGGGCGGGGGAAGCAGAAGCGAGCAGGAATCTGGCATGCATTAGGCTGAGCGGTTCCAAACATCCATCCTCCGCAGGCTTGTTACTTACTTTCTTTCTCACAGTATTTCCCTCTATACCTCCCCCCTCTTTCTCTCTTTTGTGTAATTTGTGGTTTATTTAAGATTTTTCTTGGTATCGGCCAACAACTCTGTTTTCATCTCCTTCGCCCCCTTGACCTACCCTTGTTCTGCCTCTTGCCTCCAGATGAAGATGCTCACATTGTGATCGCCAAGTGATCCTCCATGTGAAGCCCTTGGACGTGTCCTACGAGTTTTGCCAGGGTTGCTGCAAACTCGAGAGGAGACTAAAACCCTCTGTTGTGGAGCAGAAGAGCCCAATATGGTGCTTTCCACCAAAATACAAGAGAGGAGGAGGAGGAGCAGTGCCTGCTTTGCTCACATGGGATCCTTGAAACTATCTCAACTTTTGAACGCAACAGCAGTGGTGATCCCTCCAGCAAGGAGACTAGGACACATGCTCCTAGTCACAGGCTAGGACTGCTGTTGTGCAGCTTAATGGAGAATTGTTAGAATTAAGGCCAACTTTGGCTCCACAAAGCCCTCCAGGATAATATTTTCAACAGGACTTAAATGTTGACCCATCTCCCATCATGTTTTGTGAGGCCAAAATACAAAAAAAACATCAGAATATGGAGTTAAAAATGTTTCCCAAATGCCTAGCTACCTAAAGAGAAGGGAGACATTTCACTGACTGGACAGATGACCAAATCTATCAAGACAACACTGGGACTGTCTCATAAAAGGAATCAAATCTGACCTCTGGACAGTGCATCCTCAACCTCAAGGAGGGTGGAAAAATCCAGAGACAAGACAGCACTATGCAGGGCAACAGCATGGGAACACAATCACCACGGTGTCCCTTCCCTGACACCAGGGTGTCAGGTTGGACTCAGATCAGATTGTTCTTCTCATGTTGAGATGATGTCATGGGGAAAAGATGACTGCATATCACTATTTTTTAACCTTTTTTCCAACATGCCAAATATTTTCACTTTTGTTCTGGGTCAAGGAGTACTAAGATAGAGTAAGGTGTCCAGCATATTGTGGAAGAGCTGGAGAAGACTTGCCTTCTGCCAACCAGATGTGAGGGCTGAGAAGCGTGGTACAGAGGGATTAGAAGCCAGAAGGAACAACCTGACCAAAGCTCCCTTCAAATTACTCCAGACCTTGTTTCTTCATTTCTTATGATATAACCCTGCAAAAATCCTTCCAGAAGGAAGGAGCATGCTGATAAAACCTGTATTTTAATGTAAATTCCCTCTCCTTTCTAAAAAAGAATGAACCCAGCTTTGCAGGGGGGCCATATGAGCACCAAGGGCACAAAAGCACTAGAACAGAAGAGAGTGAGAATTGCAGTCAGGGTATGGCCACAGGTAACTCAACTTCGCCTTGTTCTCAGAGGTGCATACAAGTCCTTGTGTTACTAGTAGAAGAAATAGGTATTCCCAGAGGGCAATTTAAACCTCATGTGGATTAAAGTGCCCTTAGGGACGGTGCAGTTCAATAGTGTCTGAAATTAACTGGGATGGATCTGGGCCTTAATCAGCAAATGGACTTTTCATTCCAGGAAAAGTGTCAAGATTGCAAATTATTTTTCATTTCAAATGAGGGCCAAAAGGAGCCCCAACAACATTTCATTTCCTCCATGATTTAAATTCGACTCAATCAAAATATACATTTTCAGGTCCTTCAGAGAATTTCCATTTAATTTTACACATCTTTCATTTATCTAAATACAAACTACATTTTTTAAATTAAAAATTACATTACAAGGAGAAAGAATGAATTTTGGTTCAAAACTACTACAGTTAGACTTCTGATGCCATTTTCCTCATTTAAAACATAATTTCCTGAAAAGGCATCCAACATGCATAGAAAAATAATCAATTTTCCATCAAGATGATGATATTTTTCCTAGAGAATACCAAGACAGTGGCATTTTCTGAATCATTTATAATTGGCATGACAAGTTCCCGGTATAGGAAGATAAGCCTAGAGCTGAGCAAGGCTTTGGCAAGTGACAATTTATCACAGTTCAGGATGCAGAAAAGCTGAACATCACTTGCTTCTCCTAGTGGTAGATGACAAGGTACGCAAAGACCTTCTATTGAGTCCTATCACGTTTCACTGTTACTTGGATAACCTAGTTCTGCTCGCAGTATCCATCCACATCAAGAGCTTTCTAATACACAGTTTAAGTGGGAACAAGGAAAAAACTCCTCCCCCAAATTATTCCTCATTTTTCAAGCATTCAAAGTGTTGTCTCTTGGCAACACCTGCACATGGCACATAGACCTTGGCTTTCTAAAGTCCCTGCAGCCTCTTTTCAAGTAATCTACAGGAGAAGAGAAGGATGTGGCCTTGGAAAAAAATTCTCTTAAGTGCATAAACAGCTGTGGCCACATTTCCTATGCCTGACATCTCAAGGTTGCTGCAAGAGAGAATGAGGACAAGCGAGTCTCAAACAGGCTCTCCACAGAAAACAGGCTAAGTAGCTTCCATCCAGGAGCTGGTTCTTAAAGACTTCTGCAAATGGAAGATTTTTATTAGCTCTGCGATAGCTGAACTTTGCTAGCTCAATGGTGTAGATTTCTGTGCTGCTTATCTACAGGCACCTACAGACATTTGAGGTTATCTGAGCACAAAGGGCATATGAAAGTTTGGCTAGATAAAATACACAACAAAAAGCAGTAGTACAACCATCCTCATTTACAGTGGACTTTCAAGGATAGAGAATGTTACACAAAGTGACCAAAGCCATCAAAGTGGTTACTGAAGCGTAGGCATTATGCTAATAGAAAACAATCCTGAGGATAACCTAGGGGAGCTTCAGCAGTAGTCACAGCTACACTATGGATAACCACACTTGACAAGAGCCGAGTGTGTCAGAGCAGGGAAGTTGTTCCCAACGCAGGAACAGGAGAGATCTGATGACACCGCGCTCACCTACGAACAGGCTCAGCAAAGCCAAGGGGCTGGTGGAGCCATTAGCGCTTTCTGGTTAGCTCATCAGAGCAGGGAGACAAGTACAGTGGCCTAGGAAAGATGCCTGTGTGATGCATGTTAGCTCTGAAGTCCACCTACATGTGTGTCCGTGCAGACACAAGGATCCTCTAGAACAAAACCGATGCAGCCACGCAGAACCACAGGGCACGCGAATGCTGGCCAGGCCGTCCCGCAGCTCCACAGCACAGTTCCTCCTGACCCCACGCTCCTCAGGCTATCAAGATTGCAGCTGCACCTAGGAAGCATCATGGAAGCAGGAACGGGAAGCAGCCCTTTAAAGGAGAGGTCACCACCTGAAACGTAACTTTGCCCACTGTTTGCTGAGCACTTCATCAGGGTGCAGATGAGCTGCCGAGACCGTGGCAGGTGAAGGCAGCTGTTGGGGAAAACAAGCAGAGCTTGAGAGGCTGAGTCTCCATCTATTCCCCTTGCTGGGCTCAGTTCTCTATAATCCCTAAAAAAGAGAGGAAACCAAACCAAACAAAGCCTGCCTGCATCAGCCTATTTTGGCCACACGTCCTCCCTACTGCAATGGCACTCAAGCCATCGCAGCAACCCAATGAAGTGTTGCTGTAATTAAGGTTTAATGGAGCTGCAAGGCTGTGTCATAGCAAAGAGCCTTATAACAGAGGTGGAATGCAATTTACTACCCACCAGGTATACAGCAATAAATCTGCAATATTTATTGGCAAGAGAGAGAAATGTGATCCAGAATTCCATATGCTGGGCTGGGGGAGGAGATGCACGCCACTTCCAAGGCGGGAAAAAAAGACTTCCTCTGCTGCTCATAGCCTATTGCTGCTGCATCTTGTAACAGGGGGAGTATTTATGTGCTGGTAGCTGTTCCCAAGGATCCCCAAGCACCTTGCGAGCAGCACGCACGGAGCACCAGGGAAACCTGGCCGCTGCATGGGCAGGGGTGGCAGCTGGGACCCTGTCGGCGAGGGACGGGGGGAGAGCGTGGCCAGCACATCTGGCCAACCCTGCATTCCTGCAACATGAGCCCCAGGATAATGTGCACACAAAACCTCGGGGCCAGCCCTACAGCTGGTGGAAGCCAGGAGAGACAGGCTGATCGGCACCCATCAAGTGTCTGGCCTCAGGGCTCTCCCCCCACCACCTCTCCCGGTAGGCACTAAAGTGCACATTACTCAGTTTATTGCCCTCAGAAGGATGGCAGGCTGAGCAGACAGCTCAGAGCTGTGTCAGGGGTTCCCAAGGAATCAAGGCATTCCTGGTCTGCTGCTCAAGACCATTAAGCCATCCCTGTCTGGTATCAAGACAGGCTCTAGGGAAGCATCTGTTGCGTTCCAAGTGCACCAGCAAATTCGTGTCACAGCCAAGTTCAGTGGCACTTTGAGTGGAATGATGCTAGGCCAGCAGTGGGGTGAGGATGCCATAGGCCAGGCCTTAAGATAGAGATAGAGGAACAGTAATTATGGGAGATCTACCTTATCAAAGCTTTAGAGCATCACAAATACCAAATCAGACAGCATATGTGCACACAGAAGAGACCTTATCCAATAGCATATGCAAAACACTTACTTTATCAAAGCTAAGAGATACACATGCAGGAGAGCAGGGGAGGCTTTCCTAGTCCAGAGATGAAGGGTCAGCAATCAGAGGCCAAGAAGGCTATATCAGAAACAGGAATATGCAGAGCTATTAGCAGGGCACAAAAGCAATGAGGAAAAAAAACAGCCCACACTCCGGTCCTGGAAGGTGCTCAGTCCCTGCACTGGAGACAAGGAATGACAAATGGCCAGGCTCTCCAGCAGGGCTGGATTAGTTGCTTCCTATGCATCCTATTCTCTACCACAGAGAGAAACAACTAGCAGGTGGCTAGTCCTGCCCACCAAATTAGCTGTGGCAGATGCAGGGCTTGCTGACAAGGGAAGCTAGGGTTTCACGTGCTCTAATTCCTCGCTAGCTAACTGGGTGGTTGGAGGGTCACTGACGTTTGTGTTTGTATGCGTGTAGCAGCGACCAAGCAGGGACCAAGGGGAAGTATTCCAGCAACACTAATCCTCTACCCCAACTGGCTCTGGTCCAAGCATGACTCTGAAACACTGGCATAAGTCTCCAGCTAATGCTGTTTGTTTCAAGGGAGCTGCTCGGGGTGTAACTCGGAGCAATATCTGGCCCACTTGCTGCTCCCACAGCTCACGCTTCTGCTTCCAACTTCATGATTCTCCTGCACAATTTCCCAAACCCATCCCTGCAGTTCCCCAATGTGGGACTGCAGTAGTAAACCACTGTATAGGAGTAATTCCAGGAAGGTGACTTGGCAAGGATCAGCTGATGCACCTGCTATCTTCTGCTGTGGCTTCGTGAAGACCTTACTGCCCTGGCTGTTTTCAGAACCAAGGACCATGAAGTGACAGGGCCATGGGACCCTTCGTGTGCTTTAGGGCATGTTGTTGTAGATTAACAGTACTTCAAGATAGCGCTCGATTTCTTTGTAGATGGTGCCAAACAATAACCTTGGCCATACCTGCTGAGACAAAGGTTCTGAAGGCTCCTCGCAGCTCTGACGTCCAAAGTGGCAAAGCCCAACATTTACTGACTCCAACAGGTCTGTTAGCACCTGGCAGTGCACTTGAGGCCGCAGCCTCTGAGCAAACCCAACAGCAAATCTACTTCTAAGGCAAACTCGCAGCCTCTGCTCCATACTGTGCTGGCCCTGCAGCTCTCTCGGCTGTTGTTGTCTCTGTGGGCCTTGATGAACATCCTCCAGCCCATGGGGGTGGCAGAAGCCTGCAGCTTTTGCCCTGCGGTCATTTTATTTTTTAAATATGGTCCCGATGTAGTCAAGAAAGACAAAGGTGGTTAGGATGGCTTGTGTCTCATTGACAGGGGGGCAGAGGGGGCAAAATAGGCCCCCCTCCTCCCTCTCTCCTTAGTTCAGTTAAGGACATCATGCCATAGCAGTGCCAGGTCCCCACCAGACATCTTGGTGACATCTCTTCCTGCCACTGCCTGAACCACAAAGCCTGGGAAGGCAGGGCTGCCTGGGAAAAACCAAGCAGGTTGTTAGACTCATTTCCTTGGCATCCAGGAAAGGAAACCCCAAGGAAGGGAACATCTCCCTTGTCTGCAACTCATTCTCCACAAAACCAGGCCTTGCACAGTGGCCAGGCCTCACCACAAGGTATTCCTCAGGCTCCCTGCCCCACTTTCCAGAGCGTCCTGAGATGGGCTCAACTGGCCAGGTGCCCTCTGCCTGGTGCTACCCCACGCACCACGAGGTGTCAAAGGCCTGAACACCCTCCAGAAGCCAAGATCCTCCTTTTTAGAAGCTGCAAAGGCCACAAAGTCCCAATCTGGAATAATCCAGGGCCTCTTCGTGCCATGGTGCTGAACCAGTTCCACACTGTGGCCTCTCCCCACTCTCCCATTGCACAGGGCTTGGACAACTTCCATTCCCAGCTGCTCTCTCAGCCCTGAGGCTCCAAGACTCCACAGCTAATAGACTGCCCATGTCAAACAGCTCAAAGTCGCTACTTTGCTGGTCTGGAGGATCTCCAAAGCTTTATTCCATCAAGCCAAACCTTCTCCATCCCCATGGGATCCCACAGCAGGGCCTGGCTCTGTAGCACTGAGGGTCAAGCATGCCCAAAAGGGCTCCTTTTGCTCCAAGAGAAAAATCAACCGTGGCCAAGAGCAAGGACATTACTCCTCACCCCAGGCGCTCCAAAGCCTCGTGCCTCCACACAGCAGAGATTGTTATTGGGTTTGTCCCCCCTTCTCCTGCCGCTGCCTACAGCACCAAAGGGCCTGTTTGCTTTCCTGCTACTTATCAGGAGGGCTTATTTGTGATGGCTTGAGAGGGAAAACAGAACAAGAAAAATAAACCCATAGCCACAGGCAGACAAGTGCTCAGGAACGTAACGGCTGGAGCCCGCGGGCCCACATGCTGCCCATCGGGAGGGCTGGAAGGGCAGCTCTGATCGTCCCCAGCTGCTCAGGATGCCATTGATCAGGTACGGCTGCACGTCAGGGGCTGCGCTGCATCCCACCGGGAACGGAGAGGAATCAGCCGGGAGCTATTGCAAGCGTGTTGCAGAATGGGGAATTTTCCTGCTTGGAGATGTCAGGGCTGCAAGCACAGACACATACACCGTCCCCAAAGGGAGGGCGGGAGGGGAGGAGGAGGAGGTTATATTTTCCCCTGTCAGCTGCTATAGCATCCTCTGAGCTTCATGAGAGAAAGGGCTGTGCTTTCATGCTGCCCTGAATAATTCCTGCATTTTTAGGTTCTTATTTCCTCCTCCACGATGAATTAAGACCTAGGAATTCAACTTGTTTGTTGTTGCTTTTGTTACCGAATATCCATGAAAAGCTCAATGTCCATGGGAACTAATTAGGTATTAACCCTGCATTATTGCTGCATATGAGCCATGAAAACATGCCATTTGAATAAATCTCCTTGAAATATGGAAATATTGATGGATCAGGTGGAATGGCCACAAAAATAAGTTTTTAAAAACAGAAGATTTCTGACAGAGAAATAAAGTAATAATTTATAGCAGCTATATGCTACTCTTGCATACAGTTTCTACCAAATGCTAAACAGAACTGCCAGACGGGAAAAAAAAAATCTGTTTGCTAAAGAATGAAAAGGCCTTGGCCCCACTGGGAATTGTGCCTGGGAGACATGGGGGTGAAGTTGGAAGCTTTACAGGATGCTGTTCTGGCCCATCCTCACTTTGTTTTTGTTTTGTGCTTAGTACCTCGCTATCCACAACTCTTTGCTGCAGGACAGTTCTTGAAGACCATCTCAGTCAAACCCCATGCTGGAAGGCCTGGGACTTCAGCGATGCTAGGCTCTCTCCACAGGCAATTTCCTATTTCAGGGGATCTCATTACCTCTCTATAATGTAGCATTTCACAGCACACTATCACCCGAGACAGAAGTGTAGACTGCTAACACTGAGATGCTTAAGTGCACATGTATACACTTACTATTCAAGTCACAGCAGGAATCTGGAGAAAATTAAATACATATTAATCTATTTTTTCCCCTCAAAGTCTTCACATGTGACTCAACCTTATTTGTAGTCCAGGCAGCAACCCAATCATACTGAGCAGCACACCATAAAGCAGCTTTGGAAAGCACTCTCCAATATCTCAAGTATCCAGAAGGAAGTCCAGGGAATAGGACTGTTCTCATCCAGGCTCTCCTCACGAGTCAGCTCGGTGCCTCTGCCAGCTCTGAGGAGAAACAGCATGGAGAGGCCCTGACCCCCGTGTGACAGGGTAGAGCACCCTCAAAACAACCTTTCCACAACACCATGTCAGCCTGGACAAACACAGACTCAAGTCAACGTGCCACTGATTCCAAATATTTTGATTTGGTAAAACAAACTCCACAACTATTTAGACTTTGGCTGACCACATTCACAATGAAGGGCTCCTTTTCAACTTTCCTTTTCATTCTCATCTTTGCCACCACCCAAGCTACATGACCACAGCCAAATTGTTTCCCTTCTTTTCTCTACATCATCTCCTCATCTATTCAGGTGACCCATTTCCCCAGATCAAGCATCATCTCACCACATGCTCGCATGAAGTCAAAGCAATAAGACTCTAGACTATACTGGGAAATCTATAACAAAATATGACTATAGTTCTTTCTACGTTCAAGTTGTTCAACAAGCCCTTCCCACAATCCACTATGGATGTGAAAAGTCTCACTAATTGTTAATGGATTTACAGAATTCAGTGGTCTGCCCAAAACCATCCTTAATTCCCTATTCTAATAACGCAGCCTCTGATCACTGCTACACCCAGCCCCTAGCACCAAACAGACCCCTGAGCACTCATGGTAGGAGGTCCATTCTCACACCAAATTAAAACCAGGCAGAATCAATTAAAGCAAAAAAGATGGGGTCTGCTAAGATGATGGAAGGCATTTGGGGTGAAGTCTCACAGCTGAATGCAGGAGATGCCATGCCAAGGCTCTCATTCCTCCACAAAAGCTGAGACCAAAATGATGCAAGTCACTAGAAGACCCAGGGGAAAAACCAATCCTCTCTTCTGCAATGGCTCAGTCGGGAGCACCAGGGAAGTCTAAAGTGTGAGATGGGTACAAGAGGATATCAATGGGACATAGGAAATGAGTGGAAAGAGTTTTAGTAACTGGGCAAGAGGAATGCAGGCCACACTTCCCTCCATTATCCTATATTCAGGGAACTAATGCCTGTGAGGGCCCTGAAATAAGAAAATACATAGTCCAGATAAATTGATTTCATTAAAAACAGTCAAACACTTCATTCCTGCCTCTAGACTCCTACTCTGCTTTCCTACCACCCCCAGCCAGCACCCAACTCGGGATCTATTTTGCAGATTTCCACCTCATCCTGGAGCCCCCTCTATTCTGCTCCCCATGCCCATTCCCAGCGCTGTCCTCTGGCGCCTTGAGGCCACAGCGCTGGGCCTGAAGGCAGCCCCGTTCCAAGGGCCTTGGCAGAGCCAAGCGGCTCCTACCCTCAGTCACAGACACTGTAACTCTACCCGCCTTCGCGCTGCCCCCGCCCTCTCCCCATCTGGTATCTCTACAGGCTCCAATTTGTCACCTACAAGGAAGGTCAGGGTCCCGCTGGGTGCCGTACATCTCCTCACAGTGTGGGGCACTTGGCCTCAAGATTTTTTTTCCCCTCCAAACAAGATGTTACTCAGCAGTACAAAGATAAGGCAAAGCAGTTAGCTTTGGAGAGAGACTGGCCCACGCTTTCCTTGGGAAGCTGCACTGCCTCTTTCCCTCCCGTACAAATACTCCCCTGTCCTGCTAAAAGGCCCAGATTTCCTGAGGGCCAAATGCATTTACCAAATCCCAGATCCTCAGCTTCCATTGGGAGCATGAGAGCAGGCAGCTTGAGCTGCCAGATCTTGCCTCGTCGGCCTGGTGTGGTGTGAACACGTTCTAATTAGAGCCATTTATCCTTGGAACTACGGCTCCCCAGAGAAGAAGATTTCAGAGGCATTCAGGCTCTTCACACTGAAACCTTTCAACTCCCTAATGCAGCTGTTTTGCACCTCCTTCCTCTCAAAGCCCCTCTCTAGCTCCCTCTGACTAATAGGTGGCATGAATGCTTTCACATTGCTTAAGCTAAAAGCTCTCAAGATCACTAAATTCACAGTCACATTTTTGTCCTTTGGATTTGGGAAAACAAGGCGTCTCTGCTCAAGAGTTTAGAGCTGGTCAGCTACAAGTGCTGCTTCGTGTCTGTCCCACATGGTGGAAAGAGACTCCACCATGTCACTGGTTAAAAACTCCAAGCCCGGTCAGTTTTAAAGATCATCAAAAATTAAGTTTTAAGTGAAGCATGAACCTTACAATTTAGTGCTAGACAGTTTTAGCCATCTTTGGAAATACTTAGAGGTTTTTATAAACAACCATATCTGCTACTTTCCTAGTGTCCCAGACTCAAAGACCTGGGTTTGCAGTATTCCCAGCTCCAGGAGTGCTGTGCTGAGCAGCCTTAGCACGGCAGCTCCCCCAGCTTGTACCCCTCTGGATCAGATGGGACAAGCAAGTGGCAGTTTGTGCATGGCTTGGAAAGCTGCCAGCTAATTTGGCAGGGCTCTAACCCTTCAACCTTTTGAAAAGGCACAGGGCCTGGCTTCACATCAGACCATTACCCAGGCTGCTGGCTGCAAAGTAAAACTTACCACCGGACTTGCAGAGCAAACACTAGTTTGGGATCCAAGAAACTCAAGGGGAGATTCAGATCTCTTAATCAAGTGCCTGAACCAAGACTCTGCTCAAGCGAACAGGACACTGACTCTCAAGCGTTGCCTAATCCAAAAAGGGCTCAGATATCATTTCCACCTACTTCAGGCTGCAATACTATCTGTGCAAAAGCTCCTTCAAGCTAAAAACACTATCCCATACCCTACCAGGATTCAAATCAAGGGAGCCTCTATTTCCTGAGGCCTAGCCAGCTAAAACGCTCTTCCCGGCTCACTGGAGGACCACACCACAATGCTCCTGGAAGGATCCAGCTCCCAGTTAACTCTGCAAAACACCTTGGCATCCCATGCCCACTTTTGATGGCATCCCATCTACTTTAGACATTTCAACGCCTAAATCACACGCTAAATGTATGCAGGTGGGCTGGATTTCTAAGCCTTGATCTGCTGTTGTCCAGCTAGATGATTTTGAACAAGTCACTTCACCCCAAGGGCCCTGCTTTTTCTATCCATTAAACAGTAAGACCAAGAACACTCCAAGCATGGCTTGCAGAATGAGATACCAATTAAGGTTAGGTGTTTGGGAATCAAACTTGCTTTAATGAACACACATAAAAGGTTCAGTACATGGGTTGCCAAGTAAAACTAAATGCCTACAAGCTACTGAAGAATTTGGCCCTGTTGTATCCCAGTATTTGAAGATGAAGCCAAACAAATCTTCATCACTACTGCAATTCCACAGAGGTCTAAGCTTTTATTACTAGTAAATGATAGCCCTTCCCTGCCAAATATGTGAGATGACTAAATTTCCCAGGAAGTCAATATTCTTAAGAACCATTCAATATGCTGGCAATTAAGACACAAGTATTTGACTATCAAATAGCAGCTTAGCCAAGGATCTAAGAAGAATTTACCAACTTTTTTCTTTTTTTTTTTTTTCCAAACTGCATTTCAGAACTCTTGTGTGAAATAACATGGTTTGCATGTGTGCTTTCAGTAAAAGACAGGGCTCACTGATCCCCAAACCACAGGAAATTTGAGACTCTATTCCACATTTCTAAAACACCTCCAAGATACACTGGGGCTGAAAAGTCTAAACAATTGCTCAGATACGCAGCAGATAGTGAAAATATGACAGCTACATGGTAAGACTGTGGTCAGAATAAGATTCTATGTAAGCTCCTTGTTTTAGAAAGAAGGAAGGAGAACCATTTTGGAAGTCAGACCACTACCCTAGAAGCACCCCAGATTAGAAAAAACACTTAACCTAGCTCTTTCCATACAGCTGCACTTTTTAAACAAAGGGATGGTACTGATCCTCAAGAATAAATGAAATCCAGGGATTTCCTTTGAAATATTTTTAAGTCACATTAACAATGTTTTATGTCATGGGTCCTCCAACATCAGAAGTAGTTAATAGCAACCTATGTAAGTGTATGAAATTGTTTAGTTTTACCACAACACTGGAGACTATAAAGCCTCTGATTTTATGAAAGGTCCAGAGAATAGTACATCCTGAGAGAATTCCAGTTTATAACAGGGATCAAAGACAAGATCTATACACCAAGAACAAGCAAGTTCTGCCTCATGCTAGTATTTCAAGTGAAGATTTCTGCACTAGAAATATATGAACTCAGAACTAGTCTGCAGGATGATTCTCAGGAAGAAATTCCATTCCCCACTGATAAGACTCATGCTCTTTTCCCATCTAAGGCTCAGTTAACATTCTGAAGACCATCCAGTATAGCGGTTTGGTCTCACCAGAGATGAGGAGTCTTCACAAGGCACCACCAGCAGCAGCAACCCTCAGGAGCAAGTCACAGAAAGGCAGCTAGTTTGAGGCCCAGTAGCTAATGTGAAGCTCTTAATAGTCCCTTCAGAATACTTGCGTGTACTATGTGTGTATTTTACAAGTACTGATCTTGCAGAAGCAACTTGCCTGGCTTTGTCCATGGAGGAGCCAGGAAGCGCCACCTTTCCCCACATGCCCAGGCCTCAGCCCAAGTCCCCAAGCTTCTCTTCCAGCCTCACAGGACCATGGACAGCAGTCACTGTAAGACAGTGCAACACTTGTTTTCCACCTTTCAGTTAACAGCCCCCTTGCAAAACTCCATGCATGTGACAGACTTAAACAGATACCCTGAACTACAAGTTGAAATAACTTGCATAAATAATCCCAAGCCAATTCTGCTCATCTGCAGAGGAACGTGAATCCAATGAATGCCATTGTGTCTCCTAAGCAGAAACAAAATTTTCAGAGGAATCTAATGAAGGCTTCAGTACAGTGCAGAGAACTTTATACTTCTCTGTTTTGTTGTGAACAGAAGTCTGTGCCCCAGGCCCTGTCCATCCAATTAGCACATAATGATGGTATCTACAAGAGCACCTTTCTTTCAGACTCTAATACTAGCTCAGCACAGCTTCCAAGGGCAAAACAGGAATTTCTGTGGGAAGGTAAAGTGCTTATACATCCCCATCTCCATTCATTCCAGAAAGACAGCATGATGGCATCTCATTGACACTTTAATGCTCTTTTACACAACAACCCAATTTATCCTGAGGCAAAACTGGGTATCCGTTCTAGGAGTAAAGGGAACAGGCTGCATCCACTTCTGACACAGTCCTATAGGGGATGTTAAACACCTATGTTTATCAAGAGCTATTTATTCATTTCTTTGCATTTCCAATTCTACACAGTGGGCTCAAAACAAGCAGCCAACTTTGTCTAACTACCAGCAGTCACTTTTACTCGAACAGAAAAGATATCACTAAGATACTACATGAACAGTGCTCTTATAAGGCGGCTTCATTCTCGTTCAGCATCTAAAGTTCAACTTGGACAAGGAGGAACATGAGAGAAATGGCTAGTGACAGAGTGCCCTGATGGGGTCATGGGCTGTGCAACAGCTTCAACATGCAGGCGGGCAAAAACATCACCCAGAAGTAAAGGGACCGAGGAAAGCAACGGAGGGGAGGAGAAGAGAAAAGAAAAAGGGAAGGTTGACAGACAGTTGGACTTGTTGAGGGTGAAATCAATTAAAGTGCATCAAATCCAGAATTCATGCTTTTTCAAAGTGACAAATCTGTGCTGGAAACTGAGAAAGACGAAGAGAAAATAATGTCTTTGACCTCCTGGGGACCGGCTGTTCCTTCTGTCAGAGGAGCCAAAAGTGAAGTGAGATGCGTTCGTGATAAATTGTAGCAGCCAGGCAGCCACCTCAAAAAAGAACAAGGTGAAAAGGTTACAGAAAGGACCCAAAATGCAAAGAATTCAACCAAACATCACGATAAATCAACTCAGGCCCTGGTATACGTGTGCCCAGCCTTCAGAGGGCTGCTGCAACTAATCTCCATTTGTTAGCCGTACTTAAAGGGTAATGGACACACACACACACACCTTGTTTACCAGAACTTCCAAAATCATCACTACAAAGAACTTACTTCAGTCTTACGAAGCAAAAGGATGCAATAACCATGTTACCTGCCATCTGATTCACAAAAACTGCTAGAGGATTATAGCATTTAACATACACAAATATCCCCACCAATTCTGTGTTCTGCCCCTTCAGCCACCTTCTAAGCTAAATTTTTCAAATAGATACTTCTCTCTTGCTAAAACAAATGTAAAGCAGAATTCACATCTCAAAGCCTCAGAGAACAAAGTCTTGCATACCTTATTTTCTATTGCACTTATCCTCTGGTTTTGAGTTTAAAAGGCACAGCACAATATTCAAGATGCTCCCACTAGCAAGACAACTGTGAGTCTTTTCCCCTCACTGAAATATTAAATCCAGTAACTAAGATGCAGAATAGATAATTGCAAAGGTAAAAAAAAATCACCAAAGGCAGAGGGTATAAGATATTTGCAACTGATATCTCTTTGGAGATCCCTTCAAATATCACATCTTACTGGGAAGCTATTTCCCTACAGAACACTAATTCAGTCTTCATCATCCTCACCCATTATGTGCCCAAGCAAACAAACCCAAGTTTTAAAGTAAACAAATGCAAGAAGTACAGAACTCAACACTGGTTTTCCATGTAGGGGATGGCTTCACACAGTGGGAATATTTGTGTTAATAGTCATTTTGATCAAAGTTCTCCTGGATCAGTACCAGCAAAATCCTTCCCCAATGATGAATACGCTGGGTCAGCTGAACTGTCCTAAGCCAAAGCAGGGTTTCTAGGAAATACAGTTCTGTTCTCCACAACTCCCTGCTTGGGCAAGATGCATCCATTACAACTTCTGTTCTCTATCATTCAGACCTCCACACTTCAAGCCACTACTTTCCAATTTAGCCCATATACTTTAACTGTCAGGCTTCTGTTATACTCCTTTCTCAAACTTGCAGAGATGGATATCACAGTGAGATCTTTGAGCGAGAGTCACCCAAGCCTTTTTGGTTACCTACAGCAATAGACTATGGCTTTTGAAGAGATTACTGAATGTGTTTGCTCTCCTTCTCTTAACTACTACTGGCACTGAAAAGACCACGTGTAGTTAGCAACAGTCCAGCAATACATCAGTTGTCCCTGTTCAAGCTGCTGTCATGGAGAAGCAGAGGAACCAGAGGTCACAGAACCACCCTTGCATGGGTGGCCACATCAGGATGAAGCTAGGGGAGACTGTCCACCACTGTATGCAGTCTCCCAAATGAGGGATCGAAGGCAGCATTTCCAAAGCTCATTGCTACCAACACTTGCACCAACAGGAATGGTATTTGCATTGACACGATAGCTGCAAGGGAGTTCTGCAGCCAAATCCTGGCCAGCTTCCTCACAGCTCTGCCTTCAGAGAGCACCAGGGACCGTGGCACCAGATCCTCTCCACAGATGCCCCCACTGCAGTGCTGCGATGCTCCTCCTCACAGCAGGCTTCTCCGGACAGGCCCTTCCCTGAAACAGCACGATTCTCTCAGGGAGACACGAGTTCACATCAACAAATTGTTCCCGACACTGCCCTGAAGCACTTGCACTATGATCAGCTATTCAGAGTGATGGGACACACTAGTTAGGTCTCTCTCTGTGTTTATCAATCCCTTCTCAGCCATTTTCCTCTGTAAATCCGTCAGATCTTTTTCTTCAAGCTCTGTAGGAACAGTTAGGAGCTATCTCCTCAGAGGTGCCTGCCCTGCCACTTGGATTTCATCCCCTTGCAGAAGGCTCTGCTGTGAGCAGGCACGAGGCCTGCGCCAGGCAGCGGCAGCCGGGCTCCGCCAAGGCCCGCTGAGGGAACGGGGCTTGTGGGCAACCTGCCGAGATGCCCTTCCCTGTGCCGGGGACAGACAGGAGTTCCCATGAGCTCTCGTAAACACAGATAAGACAGAAGGAGCAGGAAAAAAAAACAGGGAAGTCAAGGCAGCTAGAGGTCTGTAACATGCTAAAACCCACACAAACTCACCCTGTGTTGAGCCGAGGCATGAAACAAGCAGTGCCACGGGAACACAGGACTTCAAATCTATAGGACATGTGTTTCAACTCTCTTCTACCTTGACCGTGGCCAAGGCAGCACAAGATATTTGGATGGTACAAAACCAAGGAAGCAATCCACGACATCCCTGCAATGGATGCAAGTGAAACCACATAGTGCTACCCAGACTTGGGGCCCTACACATTTTCTTTTATTCCTCCAGGGGCTTTGTCTTTGAAAAAAAGTCACAAATCCTCCCTTTTAAACAGCAAATATCAGACAGTCTCTTCTCCTTACATTCATGCTGGTAACCTTCCTGGATGGCAGTAAATTGCCAGCCAGCCTAAATCAGCATATCTGCTGTCCTACAAAGCTACAGTGCGCAGCTTACATGTGGTTTGATCGTACGGATCTAGGTCAACATCCTGACAAACGTCACAGGAGAATGCTGATTTCTTCTTTCACACTTGTCAGATGATGAGCTGGTTATCAGCCCCACTTTGCACAAGGGGGAAACAAAGCAGGGCAGTGGAATGACTTTGCTCAGGTCACTCTGCAGGCCAGGGCCTGACAGCAGAAGTGAAGCCCACATAAGCCAAGCTCCAAGTCCTCCCCCTACACCACCAAACCACATCCCTAGCAAACCCACTTGCAAAGTGAATTGGAGCCTCCATTTCATGGGAATTAACATAGGCTGTTCAGAGAACATCAAGAGTTACATTTTACATTTTCTCAGCCAACTACTTAATGATTTTAGCATAGTATTTCAGGAGGTGAGTACAGTGCAGCCAGTAACCAGCCTGACCAGCCTTTAGGACAACCCTTGGTACCCCGCAGCAACCCAGATGTTGTTCACTGGCTCAGCAGCTAAAACAAACACACAGCTTTGGATCCTTTCTTTCGGTCCTGCAGAACAGGGCAGAAATCTCACAGAACTTTTCATGATTTTTAATTAAATTTGCTTTATGCAGTTGAATGTGTGTGTATGCATAAACTCATGTTTGCCATATGAATCACAGAATCATTAAACTTGGAAGAGAACTTTAGAGAGCATCTAGTCCAACTCCCCTTGCACA
>JAVCKT010001193.1:5957-48955 GCA_032273925.1 Rhynchotus rufescens | reverse complement strand
CCTCCGCCGGGAGCGGCGCCGGGGCCGCCCGGGGGCCGCCGGCCCCGCGCTCCTCGCCGGGGGTGCCCGTCCTCCCGGTGTGAGGCGGGTGCCGGTGCCGCGGCCGCTGTGGGGGAGCGCTGTGCGCCGGCCGCCGCCGCTCGGGACGCAGCTCCGGGGCGGCGCAGGAGCCGCCCGGCTGCTCGGAGGTGCCTTTGGCCGGTTCGTGCGGGGAAGGGGCGGTGGGATGTGGGACAAGCTGCACCGGCCCCACGCGGTGGCATTGGCACGAGCGGCACACGGGGACCGTGCAGGGGCAGCGCGGGGACAACGTGGGGACAGCCCGTGGCCGCGGCCGCCCAGGGCGCTGTTCCCTCGAGCCCCTTGTGCTGCACCCCGGTTCTCCCCACGAGAGCCGCTTGGCGCAGGCCCCCTCGCTGCGGGGGCAGCCGTGTCCCCCCCGCAGCCCACGTTGTGCTTGGGCTCTCGGCTAGAGCCGGGGAGCAGCCTGGGCCCCCCAGTCACCAGAGAGCGGAAAAGACGCAGCAAGGAGCACGGCGGAGCCGAGGCAGCGCCGGTGTGGAGCAGCGGGCGTGCGAGCGCAAGGAAGGGCGACATGCGGGGAGGGAGCGTGGGGCCAGGAGGCAGCAGCTGCGAGCACGAGGGTTTGCTGAGCATCGCCTCATTGCGACCCTATCGGAACAAAACCCGCTTATTTCCACAACAAAGCGCGTGATTTTGGGTAGATCCTGTTGAATGGAGGCATCTTCCAAAGGCCTCTCTGTTTCAGTGGTTTGTGTGAAAAAACAAAAGCTGCGATTACCCGGAAAAGGAAAAAGGAGTTAGTGTGAAAATACTGCAAGTACCTTGGTGGGGCAGATAGGGATGTTGCCCCAATATGAGAGCTAGGAGAAGTAAAGCAAGAGTGTTTCTTGTGAAGAGGAAGCCCGCTCTTGCTGAGGAGGAGTGGCACGAGGAGGAAAGCGAAAGGGAGCAGGGACTTCCGAGCGTCACCGCGAGCTGCTCGCCCGTGGGGCTGAGGCGCTGGGGCTTTCCTGCGGATCCCGGCCGGGCCGCCGCGTGCAGGAAGCTGCAGAAGGGCTCCTGATGCCCGTGCGCAGGGCACGGCTGTGGTGACGGGGGGTGCAGAGGGCAGGGAGGCGCAGGACTGAGCGTGGAGCCTGTGGCGTCGAGTGGGGTGACCACGTGCGTGGGGAGGTTCCTCAGCCTCGTGGGAGCCGCCGTGCGGGTGGGCACCTCCGGGCAGCTCCCAGCAGAGGGGCGGGGCAGCGTGTGCAGGGTGCTGTGCAGGGCCGTGTCATGTGCAGGGCAAGGGATGTGCAGGGCAGTGTGGACGTCGTGTGCAGGGTGGTGGGTGCTGTGCAGGGCAGTGGCACATGCAAGGTTGTAGTGCAGGGCAGCACGTGCAGGGTGCTGGGTGCTGCATGGGGTGGTGGGGATGTTGCGTGCAGGGTGGTGTCGTGGGGTGTCGTGTGCAGGGTGGTGGGCGCTGTGCGGGGCCACAGGGACGTCATGTGCAGGGTTGCAGTGCAGGGCAATGGATGTGCAGGGTGGTGGGCACTGTGCAGGGCGGTGGGGATGTTGCGTGCAGGGTGGTGTTGTGGGGTGTTGTGTGCAGGGTGGTGGGCGCTGTGTGGGGCTGTGGCACGTGCAGGGTTGCAGTCCAGGGCTGCACGTGCAGGGTGGCGGGTACAGTGCAGGATGGTGAGGATGCTGTGTGCAGGGTTGCAGTGCAGCGCAATGGATGTGCAGGGTGGTGGGGATGTTGCGTGCAGGGTGGTGTCGGGGGGTGTTGTGTGCAGGGTGGTGGCTCCGTGCAGGGCTGTGGGGACGCTGCGTGCAGGGTCACGGTGCAGGGCAGCACGTGGCGGGCGCCGCTGCGGTGGCTGCTGCCTCCCCGTTCCTAGCAATGGAGGCTCCTCTTTGTTGCTGCTCGCGCTGTCCCTCGCACCAGGCCCCTCGTCCCTATACGCGGACGCTCCTGTGCAGCCGGCCTTGCTGCTCCTGCTGCTCCTGTGTGTCCTCCAGCCAGCGGCCTGGGCACCGGCACCGCAATAACCGGAGCGGCTCCTGCAACGGAGCTCCCTGATTGCCCTGGAATGGCGCCGGTAACGGCCCAGCGGTGCCCAGAGCGTCGCTGCCGGCAGCGCGCCGGCTCCCCGAGTGCCCAGTTAGAGCTGCCCTTTGCCAGCGTCCGGGATTAATTGGTATTTAGCCAGGAAGACAGATAAATCTTCTCTTCCTCATTACTGCCCTGCGCATGAATTGTGTCCTTAACGCAGCAAAACTCGCCAGTCCCAATTACGCAGATGGGGCCATTTGTGGGCGTTATAAATCCTGGAGGCATCCGGCCGTCCTGCTGCCCAGTTGCCCGGGGCCCGTGTGCGGTGGAAAGAGCCCCAGTGCTGCATGGGGAGTGGGGCTGCTCCGGCGGCCTCGGGAGCTTGGAGCTTCCCAGGGGAACGGCCTCCGCGCACGCCTCCTTTGCCGCCGTGTCCCTGGGAGCCTGGGCACAAACCCGCGCGCTGGGCTGAGTGCCCGCCCGGGAGTCGGACACACTGGGCACATTCCGAAATCCAGAGTGTCTCCAGGTGCGTGGCCTGGCTTTAAAACAGGGGAGCAAGCGGGCGCCCCAGGGCTGCGTGCAGCAGAGCAGCTGCTGCTGGGGCGCGCGGAGGCGGCCGGGCTCGTCGAGGCGTCGCTTCCTCGCGGCGCCGGCGCTCGCCGTTCCAAGGTCACCGATAGCAGCGCGCGGAGGCGTCTCATGCTGCGAAACACCAGTTACTTTTGTCGCAGTGAAGGAGAAATGGTCGAGAGAGGGTGGGTGAGTGGCAGAGAAACCCAGGGCGGCTCCGCTGCCCCTGCCCGCGCTTGCGGCCACCTCGCAGCGTGTTGGCCACTCCAGGGGCTGCGTCCCTCCTCGCCGTGCGGGGAAGGTGGCCCAAGCGCCACATCCCTGCTCGCTGTCCTGGCCCACGCGCCGTGCTCCCCACAAGGACTCTGCCCACAGGACACTTGGCTGCGGGATTTCCCTCCCGCCCCGAGCTGAGGAAGCAAAGCCCGTGTGCCTACTTGGGCACGCTGTTCGGATCATCCTTTCCCTTGGTGGGCACTGGGATTTGCTGATTTTGCTCAAGATTCCCAATTCGGTGGTTTTGTTGGGATGCTGGGCTCTGTGAGTGGCGGATGCTGGGCTCTCCATGTGCATCCCACAATGCTGGGCTCCCTGCACGGTGAATGCCAGGCTCTCCGTGCAGCAGATGCTGGGCTCTCCGTGCACATCCCGTGGTGCCGGGCTCTCCGCGTGTGGCGGGTCCAGCCGGGAGGCTCCCGCCCGCCACAGGCTGCTCATGTTTCTCCCCTCCGCGCTGGCTTCGCGTGAGGCCGTCTGTCCGGCTGCCGCCCGAGGGCTCCCCGGCGGGGCACAGGCTCTGCTGTCGCACGGCTGCTGGTTGCTGCGGGACCCGTGTGTCCCCTCCACGCCCCCGGCCTCCTGCCGGTGTGAGGGCGCTTCCCCTTTCCCGCAGCCTGTGGGGCTGTTTGATCCCCAACTTCGCTGCAGTCCCCAAGTCCTGAAGAGGTTTAGCAAAAACTGCACAAAAGGCCAATAGCAGCAGCAAAGTAATTTGGACTTTTAGTGCTACAGCGCAGTGTTTACGCAGTGGCTGTCTGCAGCAGGCTTTTACAAAGCATTTTTTGTTTCCTTTAGAACTTCTTATTTGATGGCACTGAGTGATTCACGTCTGCAAAAGCTGTTTTTCCTGCACAGTGCTTCTGTGTTCTTGACCTACTCTTGCTAAAATCCCCAAAGAAACAATAAGCAAACAGACTGTAAGTGAAAATGTCATATTATAAACTCCTGAAAGTGAAACCATAACAAGAGGAGCGCTTATGTAGCCGTGGCTCCCGTGGGCTGGCAGTTCGGGACGCGCTGCCGGGATAACAACCATCTGTCTGGCTAAGAGGCCGCTCACGTTGGAGGGGAAGCAGCAGGGGGTGATATTGCAGGTCGCGGGATCAGGGGTAGCTCTGCTGCCATTGGAGCCTTTTCCTTTTACAGTGCGACCGCTTCCTAGCGGCTCCTTTGCGCGGATGTGGAGGTGAGACCTTGGCTGCAGCGTCTCGGCGCTCTGTACACACTCCGTCGCCTCCAAAGAGGCAGTGCAGGCGTTGGGCAGAGCCCTGACAAAGCTCCCCTGCTCCGCAGGGCTGGGATGGGTACCCGGGGTGCGCTGAGCGTTGCTGCTTCCCGGCTGCAGCGCTTCCGCGTGCATCGTCCCTCCGGACGGAGCGGGAGCGGGCGGCCGTGCAGCTGCCCGGCACAGGGCTGCGCGCACGACGAGCCTTTGAGCGAAGCACGTTTCCCGCGAGCTTTCCCTGCCCAGAACTGTGTCCAGAACTCATTGGAAAGCGCCTCTCCACAGCGGCATCTGCGTGCGACCGCTCTGCAGTTTCCCAGTGGCCGAATTGTTGGTGCAGGCTTGCATGCAGAGCGCGGTGCAGCAGCCCGAGCTGCGCTGCAGCGCCTGCATTGCAGAGTGCTCGCCGCCGCTTCAGCTGCAGCCCCAGCGGGCATACGGGAGTGGGATATTTGGTTTTATTTTATTTTTCCCTTTCAGTTAGATGTTGTCTTTGGGCCTGTCTCAAAACGAAACTGCTTGTGTGTCCCTGGTAGCGCTTTGCCTGCTCCCTTCTGCTTTTGGCCTTGTAAGACCTCTCCAGAGCTGCACATGGTGGAAGCTCTGTTCCCTTTTAATTGTTGTTTGCCATCGTGGGAATTGCTTGTTCTAAAACCAATTATAACCTGACAAAGCTGATCTGTCTTATTTACAAATAGATCCATCTGGTTGTGGACTGCCTGATATCCTTGCCAGGATAATATCAGGCCGTTTTTCCTGCCGCTGAGTTCCGGGGAGCGCCGTGCGGGGCTGTGCAGCGCTCGAGTGCGTGGCTGCATCTTTGTGCGCGTGCCCTGTGTAGGAAGGGCACTGCTGGCTTTATTTAAAGTGGCAAGTTCAGTGTAGCATCAAAAGGAGAGAGATTTGATGGTTTGATAGCTGATTTTTGAGGAGCGTTTTAGGTAACTGAGAGGGGGCTCCAGTCCTGCGCGGAGGCCGCAGTCTCCTGGCAAGTTTGAGGCAGAAAATAGGCGAGAGTAGGAGGCAAATGTGTGAGGAGCAAAGCTCCTATTTCTGTGTGTGCTCCTGGGAATTGGGTTTGTAAAGGCTCAGAAAGGGAGGGAGGAGGGAAAATGGATGATCCGTGTCAGGACATGGGGCCTTACAAGCCATCACGGGCGGTTGCTAAAACTGTTTCAGACCGAAATAGTCTCCAGCCCCTGTATGGGTGTCGGGTGCGGCTGGGAAGGGCTGGATGTGAGGGCTCCGCGTGGGATTTGTGCCGCAGGTGGAGGCTGAGCGGGACGGGGCGCTGCCGAAAGCCGCCCTCGCTGCCCTGCTCCCTGCGCGGAGCAGGAGGAGCGACCGGCGAACCGGGCTGACCGTGAGGAGCTTTGTCAAGGGCTGGAGTGAACCAGCCCGAGTAACGCGTGCGGCAGGCCGGGGCCCCGCTGTGTTTGAGACTGATACAGGAACGGCCGTTATCTTCTTTGCTGGTAAAGGAGCAGCTTTCTCCGCCCGGCTGCCGCGCGGAGCGGCACCGCGGGGTGCGGAGCGGCAGCGTGCGGCGCCTGGAGCCGCCATGAGGAAGGGCCCCCGCCCATCGCCATGGAAACCGTCCGGCGGCAAGGCGGGAGCCGAGCGCGCAGGCCGCGGGCGCGGGGAGCCTTGTCCTGCCCGCGGGGCCGGTGCCTCGTCCCGCCTGCGGAGCCGCCTCGGCAGCGCTCGGCCCGGCCGCTGACCGGGGTCACCCGCAGAGCCGGGCGCGGGGCCCCGCGGCGGCACTTGGGGCACTGGGCCGCTCACCCGTTTGGTCGGGTGAAAACGGGGCTCTGTTGAAGGAGATAGCGGCGTGCCAGCGCTTTGTGGTGGATGCTCGTCGAGGCAGAGCTAGCGAGCGCTGCAGGCCGCGGCGCTGCCATCACACCCATGGCTCCGTGTCCCGCATGGCCTGCGGCCTCCCCGGCTCCTGCAGGGGCGGTTGTCGCTGTGAAGCAAGAAGTGACGGCTGCAGGAGCAGGGATGAGCCCTGAGCACAGGGATGAGCTCCAGGAGACACTGCAGCCGTGACGTGAGCGGGGGCCTGCGGCGCGTTCGCCCCCCGCGTCCCTCCCAGAGTGCCTCCAAGCACACAGAAATGTGGGCAAAATATTACATCCAAGTAAGCCCTAATCGTATATTGGTTTTGGCATCGGGCATTAATTTGGTTCACTAGTTTTAAATGTGAATAGAAGATCCTGCTTGCCTGATGATGATCTTTCAAAGGAAAGATAATTACAGCTCTGTAATATGGCTGTTGTTCAGCAGCAGCTAATAAAATACCCAGGCTGGAGGCAGCACAGCGGGCAGAGACCGTGCGAGACGGGGTCTCGCCTTGTTCCAGGGAGAGGTAGCGGGTGAATAATCCACTAGCACTTGCAGTGAAATTGCTAGGATGAACACCATGCATTTAAAAGCATTCCCTTACTTACAACTGTTAATAAAAATCTGTGGTTAAATTTATTTTTACATTTGCATATCACCTTGGACAACAGGGAAGGACCGAGCAATTCCCCAGCTTGGTTTGTGACCGAAATCGCAAGGTTTGGTTCAAGGCAGCTGCAGGTGCAGGAAGAGGCGTTTCACTGAGTTGAGGCATTGGGGTCGGCACCTAATGAGACCCAGTCAGGCAGCATTTAGCTTTCCGTTGTCCAGGGAAATGTGAGTATCTGATCCTCTCGCTGAAATGATGACCACGTTTGCATTGGTAGTTTGCTTTCTGGAGGCCTTGTGGGCAGCTGCTTGGTGTTGGTGCTGGCGCTGCCCCTGGCAGCGTGGGGCTCTCTGCAGCCTCGCTGCCTGCCTTCCCTGTGCCAGCCGGCTGCCTTCTGCGCTGCCTAATGAGCCCCCCTGTGTCCCTTGGTGCCGCCTGTGCCCCACAGGGACGGGCCAGCCCGGCAGGATGACAAAGGCTCACGCATTAACATGTGAAAGGGAGGCCTCTCTGCTCAGCTCCTGGCCTCCCTCTCTGCTCTGCTGATACCTGCTGCTTGGACTGCACTGAGGGGAGGCTGCCGGCAGCCCGGCCAGGTAGCCCTAGGACCAGATGCTTTCATTTTATTTATTTCTGTTTAATCCCCCCTCCAGACTGGCATTTTATCAGCTGGCTTAATAAACTGTGTATTGTTTCCCCAGCGAAGCGTCTCTGCTCTGCAGCCTTCGGCCTTCCTGGCAGCTTAGACGTCCCTGGCAGATGTTCATCTAATCTGTTGGAGTGCCGCAGCGCTGGGGGAGCCCAGCCCGGCCCAGGGTGGTGCATTACCTGCTCCCGATCAGGCAGTTTTCCTCGGCGTTTACTCTGAATTTTCTCTTGCAGATAGTTGCCCTCCCGTGCCCCGTGTCCCCCTGGAGCGGGAGGAGGCACCGGCCAAAACCTGTGTTGATCGGCGAGGTTCACAGGCAAACTTGAGCTTTGCTCTGCTTCTGGGCACGTCAGCTCGCTGAGCCTCCGTTTCTGGGTAAAAAGATGCATAGAAAGCACAAGCATGGAGTGGTTTTTGTTTGGTTGGTTTTTTAAAAAAGCAAAGGAAAGGCATGGGAGCGATGGTCTTTTGGTTCATTGGATGTTAACGTTTAAAAAGTGCCCTAGTAAAATAGAGATGGGCCAGGCTGCAGCTGAACGGAAAACGCTTCCTGCAGTTCGCTGATGCCTCCGCTGCTCTGGTGCCAGAATGCTCGTCGTGGCTTCGAGGGGGAGCTGGCGCAGCTTGGAGAGGGTTTGAGCTGTTTGTTTATTTGTTTTTAACGCAGCCGCCGGTTTGTGCACCGAACGGGGCCCTGCTGTGGAGCCTCCTGCTGCTGCTGGGAAAGCCCTTCCGTGTCTCTTGTCCTCGCGCTTTGTGTGCTGCAGGCCCCGCTCAGCGGTGCCTGCTCACGTACGGAGATACGAGCAGGTCCTTCCTTCCTCCTCCTCTTATCAGTAACTCCTTCCTCCTTTTATTCAAATCTTCTTCCTCTTAGCGGTATGCCCTTCCTCTCGGTGGTACCATGTATTTTTAATAGTGTGTCTGTCTTGCTGGTGCCTTTGCAGGTGCGACGGCCGCTCTGTGCCCTGCACTGGGGGGCCGGCGGGGCCCAAACGCGGCCCCTCTCCCTGCCCCTATGCAGGGTGGGCGCCGGGCCCCTCTGCAGAGCCCCCTGGGTGCCATTTTACCCCAAAGAGTGTCGTGCTCCACACCTCTTAGCCAGGGTAAAACTTAGCATTTTGTCCTATTTGCATTTATTAGCATGCAGTAATTATTCATAGAGATAATTACCCTTTACCAATTCACATTAATTTAGATTACTTTGAAAAGCAATCAAGAGGAGCAGGCAGCGATAATACATCAAAGTGAATAACAATGTGTCGCCAGAGAAATATGATGCATTTCTGTGTAACAAACCTGTCAGGCAGCAGCCAGCCTCTCCCGTCACCCCGTAATTGGGGGAACTCAGTTTGATGGCGGGTGCTAGAGGCCATCAGTCAAACGTGCTCCCCCTCCAGGTCCAATTCGCACTGTTGGGTGCTGTAAGGGAGCGAGTCCCTTGCGAGGTGATGATGGGAGAACAGTCATTCTGCCGTGGAAAGGCTGCTGGCCTGTATCTGAACATGTAGGCTTTAGTTGCTGTTATTATCAGGGAGCATCTGAAAGTCAGGAAAGACGAGACAGTTTTGGAAAGCAAAGGAGCGTTAGGTGGATGATCCTTAGAAGGAGGACTGTTCAAAAAGGGCACAGTGAGCAAGGCAGTGCCGACCTAGGGCTTTGGTAGCCTTTGGTGTGCGTGTTGGAAGAGAACAGCCCCCTGCCATGGGGGCAGTGCTCAGGATGCTGCAGCACTTCCCCCTTGGTTTGCAGTTGAGCAAGGCCGATCAGCTCCTGCGTTTTCAGGGAAGGCTCTGAGCTCCTTGCAGGGTCTCTGGGTGTTCGGTCACCTGGAGCTGCTGCGCAGGAGCAGCTCTGTGCGATACCCACCGATACCGAGCGCTCGTAGTGCAAATTACCCCTTGTTCTGAGCGCCTGGCACAGGAATCATTCTCGCACCACGTGCAACGTATCCTGCTGCATCGCTTGCACTTCCTGGATTTCTCGCTGTCCTTGACAAAACCTTAATAAGTAAAGAGGTATCTCCATCCAGGAGGGTTTGTAAGGGTGCTGGTTGCACCTTTCCACACAGGGAAGCCTCCGGGCAACGCGAGGCTGCTCCCGTGGCCTTAGCGCCGTCTCCTTCCACGCGCATCCCTGCTGCGGGAGATGGGAGTCCCGCCGGGCTCCTCTGCTCCGAGCTTTATCCCTGTGCTGTCCACAGGGAAGCTCCTGGAGCTGCAGAGCGCGTCGGGAGACACGCGGCTCGTCTGCCGCTGTGGCTTTTGCTAAAGGAAAATCGATGGGTTTTGAATGGTTATAGACTTCTGTTTAATGCTAGCACTGAGCACAGGATAGAGATGTAAAATTACAAACGTATATGAGTAACCGTCAGGGCATCTTGTGCCATTGTATAAAATCTTCTATTTAAAATGATCTGTATTAGGCATAAGGCAACGAGAAAATACAGATATCTACTAAAAGCAGTTCAAATTTTGACTTGATTTTAAAATGATTTGGAAAAGTGACTTGTAGTAGCAAAGCATCAGTGGAAATTAAAATATTGGGCCAGTGCAGGTTGCTGCAGAGAGCCCGGCACGGAGAACCGGGCTGTGGTAACAAGCCTGGCACGAGGGCTCTGCAGTGGCGCCCGGCCCCTGTCCGGACATAACGAGGTCCGGGCTTCGTTTCGGTCTAGCTGAAGAGCAAGGTCGAAGTTTCAGAGCTGAGTCAACCCGGGCGGTTGCTGCAAGGAGGAGTGGAGCCTGGCTGGGGCGAGGGGCTGCAAGGAGGAGCGGAGCGGGGCGAGGGGCGGCCTGGAGGGGGACGGGAGCTGCCCCGTCCCGCACGAGCCCTCTGAGCCGGCCCCGCGCGCCCGCATGGTGCCCGCGAAGTGCCGAGAAACCAACCAGTTGTCTTGCCGAGCTCCACCGGCTGGGATTGTGAAGGTCACTCTGTGGCTTGTTTGGACAGCCCCGAGTTATTTGTTAAACAACTTGGTACTTCATAGAAAAAGTTACTGTAGAGGAAAATGCTGCTCCAGGTTTGTGCGAGGCGCTCGGCAGGGCTTCACACGTGCAGGAGCAGTGGATAAACACTTCCCAGGGTCATTTCTCACTCGGACTGAGCCACGTGGAGAGGCCGCTCCCTCCTGCCACGCAGAGCAGCCAGAGACATTAATTTTCCTGCAGACTCCAAATGTGCTCCGCTGTTAATGGAGCGAGCGCCTTGACTGGGTTCACTGCTGGCAGTGAATGGGGAAGTGTTGTGTTTTGGTTTCTGTGATTATATCTCTATAATTTTCTGTTATTTTTGGTATTTGTCAGTGAGGTGGCTGGCCTGCCTGTGGAAAGTCCTGTCTTGCTTCTCTTTGTACCATATTTCAACGGGGAAGTTGGGATTCTTCCCCGATGCTCCTTGCGACCAGCTGAATGCGGGCCTGGCGCTATTGGCGTAACTTGCTAAGCTGGTCGGGCCTGCGAGGAGCAGCCCGAGAAGGAGCTGCCTGGTGGGGTCAGACGGACAGCAGCAGGTCGGTGGGCTGTTCTTTGGCATCTCTGCTTGCAGGCCCCGGGCTGGTTGCTCCCTGGCCCGGTGCGGCCAGGCTGGCGCTTGGAGCCCTTAGTGGCACCAAGTGCAGCACGAGGGGGCATCTAGCTCCCCAGAATGGGGTGAAGATGGTGTCTCTTTGTATCAGCTGTGGAAGCATGAAGTGTTAGAACTGCTGGTTCCAATGATGAATTTGGTATTTTCAAAAGCAAATACAGTTAACGATTTCTGAACAGGCAAGGGATGGGAGTGACTCAGCAGAGCAGGAGGATATAAACACGGAGCTGCTGCTGCAGGCCCAGCTGGGATCAGGCTCGGAGCGCAGGGAAGAGTCTGGGACGCACTGGGAGGTCAGTAGGGCATCTTGGGAAGCTGCCAGAAGAGCCCTGGCAATAGCAAGGTGCTCTCAAGATACATATTACTGCCCGTCCTGGAGGCGGGTGCAGCGCAGCGGCGTCCCGAGTGCCGTTCAGCGGGCGCCTTCAGTGATCTTTCGCATTTGTGGTGTGTGTTGGCACCAAGAGGAGCATAACAGAGGGAAGAGCAAACTGGTCTCCCAGGAAAGCTAGAAGGGTTTGGAGCCTGCGATGGAGCAGGGATCGGAGGAATCGACAGAGCTCTGGGATGCGATAGGTCCGGAAGAGGCCTTGGAGCAGAGGGTCTCGGTGGGGAGCTGACGCTGTCACCGCCACAGCTGGCTGCTTGGAAGGATATGTGGAAAATGTTCATTTGACATACTTGGCCTTTGGAGACTGCCTGTCTCTGCAGTCATGAAATACGGCGCGTGCAATGCATTTGCAAGGAGATTTATTGACCTAATGGCTTCCTGTGCTCCATGCAGGGCTGCAGGATCTGTCCAGGGGATCCCGGCGGGGAGGCCGGGCTCGGTGCAGCAGGGAGAGGCGCCCGGTGCTCCGCGCTGCTGCCGGGTTTTGTTGTGCAGATCCCGCTGCGTGCAGCTCCGTGTGAACCGCTCCGTTTGCAGCTCAGTGTGAACCGCTCCCTTTGCTCCGCGCTCTCGGCCCCGACGGCTGCGCGGGACCGTGTTGGACGCGGGGCGGGCGCCCTCCCTGGGGGCTGGGGACACGTGGGGCTCGGGACACAGGCTGCCGGGAGGCCGGGGCGCAGGCTGCGTGCCGTGCATGTGCCTCGGTGCTCCTGCAGCTGTGGTGCCCGTGCCCATCCTGCCCCCTCCCAGGGGCTCTGGGAGGTTGTGCTCTTCTGTAGGTGCTTTAAAGTGCAGGATGAAAGGCTCTTTGGGGAATTATTTTGGGTGTGTGCATAACTTTCGATGCACCCCATGGTAACATGCGTGTACAGGATTAGCCCAGACGAGAGCTGTTTCAGTGGGTCTGTAGACGCACGTGTTTTAAAGCCAGAAGGCGCTACTGGGTGATCTAGTTTCAGGATATGGTATTTTACCCTGTTTGTCTTTTCTAAATCAGCCCAGTAGCTCATATTTATGTGGTAGTAACCTGATTCTTAAGCTCTGTTCTTTTTAATGCTGTGTAAAATCTTTCCACGTCCAGATTAAGGAATGCAAGGTGCCTGAATGAACCACTTAATGATCTTCTCCTTTATTCCGTTTGGTGACTCGGGTGCGATTCACATTCTTGTGCAGAGCTCTCTCTTTCTCCAAGTTTCAATAAACTCTGTTTTGCATTTTAATAGCCCACAGCACAAAGGGCCAGTGACGTCACCTGGGAGCATTCAGAGCATGAAAGACTTTCTCCCCCAAGCCCCGGGACACAAAGGCCGGGCTCAGTGCGCTGCCTTTCTCACCCCCAAGAAGCGCCGTGAGGCCTGACCCGTGGGGCTGGAGCAGCGCGGCCCTCGGATCCGCCGTTCTGCGGGGGGAGGAAGGCGCCATCTGGTTCCGTGACGCTTCCTTTTATCCTGCTGGAGTCCTGGACAAGCCCGGCCACCAGTGTGCCCAGCCCTTTCTTCTCGGGGCTTTGCCCAGCCCTGGTGGATCTCCTGCTGCTTTGTATTCCCCACCGGAGAAAGTGGAGGGGATGGGAGCTGAACAAAGCCAGCTTTTCCATGCTCTCCTTCCCTGTCCTGCCTGCGCTTTCCCTGCGCGAGGAAAGCGCTTGGTTTGGGAGCGTGGCATTCGGTGTGCACCAAGCTAAGGAGTTAAGGCTCGCTCCCTGGAAGTGAGAGGGTCTCTGGATGATGCTTCTCCCCTCTCGGTTCCGGCAGTAACACGAGCAGCGTGGGGCCTGGTCCTTGGAAAGCCGTGGCCGGGCTGCATCCCGGCCAGCCGCCGAGGCTGTTCTTGGCCGTGGTGCTTCCCGTCCCGTCGCTTCCACAGCCGGTCCCGTCCTTTAATGCGTCCCTGCCCAGGCACAAGCTTTCCCAGCCCGGACTAGGGGCCGAGGAGCTGTTCCCTGTAGCCAGCTCTGGATTGATGCCTAACGCATTCCAGCATTCCTGCCTTGTGTCCTCCTTCTGGGCTCTCTTTATTGAACTGTTTCCACACCTCTTTTTCTTTTTTTTTTTTTCCTTTTTTTTTTTTTTGGTGCGTATTTCGTTCCATTTGTGCGGATCTAAATTGTGCTGATGTGCTGTTGTTGTTACTACATCAACACATATAAAACCCTGGGATACACCAGGAAAAAATTGACTGCAGCAGCTCCCTAGGAACGGGTCTTACTGAGGAAAAGTCAGGGCTGATTGATTCGGGTGGATTTCTTGCTGTGGGGCAGGGTGTTGGTGTGGGTTGGAACCCCCCGACTAACGTCCAATGGGAGATTTTTCAGGAAATTAGGTAAAAGAAAGAGGCGTAAGAGTCAAGCAGGAGTGACGGGTGGTCGGATGAGCGACGGCCTCTTGGTGTGGCTGCTGAGCTGCTCCTGGACGCGCTCGCGGGGCTGGTTCCCGTGCCCGGCCGGGGGTGTCCGTGTCCGCAGCCTGCAGCCGCTCGGCACTGCCGGGCCCGTCTGCTGCCGCTCTGGAGCGCGCGGGAAGCCCTCGGCGCCGCGGCTTCCCCCCGCGCTTCTCCTTGGCACCTGCCGACTCTTCTTCCTGCTCTGCGGCGCTTGCTGCGCGCTCTCCTCGGTGCGCTTGCCCCACACGAGCCTTCCTTTCCGCAGTAATTGCCTGTGGTGTAAGCAGCGCCAGCAGCGATCTGTGCAGAGCGTGAGCCCTGTTGGGGACCTGACTGCTGCGGCTTGGAGGATTGCCTTGCTTTACATTCACACTTGAATTCTAGGTGGTGAATTGGAGAGAAGTTGGACGAGGGAGTCTGCTCAGCTCTGTGCGATGTCGGGCAGGGTGGGGAAACGCAAACCCTGAGCAGGACCCAGGCGTTCCCGCGGTCAAGCCTTGGCAGATAGTGGTGGCGTCGGCTTGCACAAGTACCGAACGCACCCTGCTTGTTATTTACACCTGGGAAAAGTACCTTCTTGCCCTTAATTTGCCCGCTTGCCTTGCTGCTCTGGCAAAGCTGGACGAGAAGGCCTCGGGCTGCAGCACATGAGAACTGGAGGCGTTTTCAGGTTTCCAAAGGGCAGTTCAAGCCCGGGAAATGGCTGCATTGAGTGCAGAGGGGGAAGCCTGGGTCTACCAGGACCCAGCTGAGAGACCCACCTGCAGATGCTGTGCAGCCGGCAGGGGGTTGGCAGGCAGTGCAACCGTGTGCAGGAGAAGACGTTGCTTTGGGCAGATATTCTCTGTTGTTTTATCCCGTGGACCAAATCCTGCAGTTCTTCAAGCACTAGAAAGAAGTCTCATGTGCAGGGAAAGCAGACAGCAAGGGTTTTGGCACTCAATCTCCCCTGGGTCACAGCCCTGCTGCTGCGCAGGACGCAGCCCAGGTGGGGCAGCCCGTGCAGGCTGAGGAAGGGCCGGCGGCACCGCGTGGCCCCGGCGGCACCGTGCGGTCCCTCCAGCACCGCCGCCGCCTGGGGTTTAGCTCCGAGCCTGTGCGGGGGCCTGGAGCTGCAGGAGACCCACAGGAGGGGAAGGACGTGCCGGCCAGGCGCCGCTCACTCCGGTGCGCTTCCTCGCGCGCTTGTCTCCTGCTCTCTTGGAGCGCGTTCCCTGCTTCTGGCTTTCCCTGCTTCTGGCCGTTTCCCCTGCAAAACACAGGGGAAGTCATGAAAATACGCATTGCTGCTGCCTAAATTTAGCCCCCACAAGCTCGTCTGGTCCCAGCAGCATCTCCTGTGGTAAACCACAGTTTGCAAGTAAGGGTCAGCCACATCTTCAAATATCTCCAGCAGACGTGAGTGAACTCGCACTGAAGGGACTCTGGTTGAGCTTGTTCCTCCCTCTAAAAAAGGCCGGGTTAATTTTCTGTGTTTTTGTGGGCACAGGCTGCAGGGAGCAGCGCCACAGCGAGGCCGAGGCCAAGGCTGAGCTTTCCTCGGCGCTGGCCGTGGGCAAAGCCAACCAAAGCTGGCCAGGGTTTCACTCTCTGTGGAGCCCAAATCCTCCCCGAGATTCCGTGTGTTTTCTGGAGCTTCCGCATGTCAGCGTTGACTCGGCTTTTCGTTTGTCCTTGCATCCATCTCCACTGAACGCTTGCCTCGGTGCCGGGCAAGCTCCATGCCCCTCCTCCAGCTCTGAGCAGCACGTGCTACTTTAATCCTGACAGATTAAATATTAAAATGAATAGAACTCTGAAAGAATACCTAGGGGTGAGCGTGAAGGGTTGTGCGGCGGGGTTAAGGGCACTGTGTTGGGGTTAAGGGCACTGTGTTGGGTTGCTCGCGCTGGCAGTGTGGGCCTGGCTGAGGAGACTCGGGGCATTCAGTTACTTCCGATGTTGTCTTGTGGTTTTACTCCCACTTCTATTTCCAAGTCTCTTTCTGTCAGAACTAGTATTTACGGCGCTGGGAAGTTTGTTATTTGGTCTGGTGTTTCCCTCGCTCCCGGTGTGCGTTGCTGGCTTCTTGCTCCGCTGTCACCGTCACCGTGCTCCGTGTCCTGCGCATCCCGCACCGAGCAGCCCACGCGGGTGCTGCCGCTCGCTCCCCACGCTGCCTCTGCCTTCCACACGGCTCTGCCAGACGTTCCTGCTGCAAAATCCTGAGTGATGTCGGTTGAAATGGCAATTAAGGGTAAGGAAGGACCTGCCTCCAAAAGGGAAGGAAGTTATTCTGGTTGTATAATTAACAGTCCTGACCTCCATTTTAAGGTGTTATGTGGTGAACTTTTCCATTCTCTTCCTGAAATCTTTGGCTGAGGTCAGTAGGGAGGATGATGAAGAGATGCTTTTTATGGTGGAGACAAATTCATACAGATTTCAAGTGCTCCATGGCTGAAACTGGGTCTCTTGGAAATGGATCTGCAGTTGATCGTGAGCCAGAAGTTCTGCTCCCGGCCCCGGCTGCGGATCTGGCGCAGCCCGGGTGTGCTGAGGAGGCCTCTGAGCCGAGGACCCTTCTGCCTCCCTTAGTAACCTTCTTAAATGAGAGCCGAGGCTCGCGAGTAGCCCCAGGAAACCACAGACCTCATTTCCATGGATGGAAACGAAATGTCAGAACACATCCATGTTTTTGGTAATCCCAGCGTAAGCGCTCGTGTTTACGAGTGGAAGAGCAGAGATCCCAGCTGGCTGCCCTTCCACGTGGGGCGGGCCCGGGTGGAAAAGTGCTGGTTTGGGGCTGTGAGGTGCTGCTAGGGTTCAGGTGTTTCGGATAGTGATTGTTCAGGTGTTTCACATAGTGATTGATGGGGTGAATTAAGGGGGTGAATCAAGCCAGGTGTGTGGAGAGGGCTCTGCTCCTGTCGGGGCCCGGCTGGCGGGGGGATGCAGTGACGCTGCGGGGCGCTTTGCTCCCGAGCACCGCGGACACCCGCAGCACCCAGCACCCTCTGTCCAGGCCCTCGTCCCCAGGGCCTCCTCTGGGGGAGATGGATCCGGCTGCGCGGGCGCTCGCCCTCGTGTCGGGCCTCCGTGCGCGGGGCGCTCGCTTCCCGTGGAAGCGTTCCTTATCTCCACAGAGCACAGATGCGTAAATTATTGGAAGAGAGAATATTAAATGACTAAATCCTGCTTTGTTTTTCCCTTCTTAGCTAAGAGAGCTGAACATCTTGCCAAGTTCTTTAGAAAACAGTGCAGTCGTCAGTGGCCGGGATTCATCAGGCTCGGCGCTGGGGCGCTCCACGTCCGGGAGCTGCTGACGCCCCGTGGAAGAATTTGCAGATTTGGCTTTTGCGATTAGCTGCATAGTTCTTCATTGATTCTTGACATTGTTTTTCTTATTAAGAAAATGTATTTGGGCTCTGGACTTCAGAATTGTTGGGGACTGATGTTTTTTTCAATTATTTCCTTTTGTTACTTTTTAGTCCCTCACTCCCACCCCAGCCTCCTGCGCCACGGCCAGATTTCCTGCCCTGTTTGGAGCAGTAATCCCCAGGCAGAAGGGAGATTCCTCTCCTAAAGCCGGTTTGTTCCCCTTGGTCTTGGGAAGGGGGGATGGCAGAATGCCCTGTGGTGACGTGCTGGATCCCTGCGGAGCTGGGGGATGCGGGATGCGCCCTGCTGGGCCCTGTTCCTTCCAGATCCTCCACTGGTCTCCTCGGCAGCGGGTTTGGCCTTTCCATCTGGCAGGAGTGCGTGCGTGGTTTGAAATGCTGTTTCTGCTGTTAAATTTAGCATCATTGCGGCACACCATTATGTTTGTTGTCAGACAGCCTCTATCCGTGGAAAGTTCGGTCTCGAGATGAGACCAAAGTTAAGAATAAACCCTATGTTTTACTGCCTTTGCTGGGCAAGGAGAGCAGGGCTGAGGCCGGGAGCACTGGCACGGATTAGGGAGCGCCGGGTGCTCTGCTCCGTTGGATGCGCGTCCGTGTCCAGCGCGTGACACTGCCGGCATTGGGGCCAGGGGCTGCTGCAGGAGGGGAGATTGCAAAGAGCACCTGGAGAACAGGATTGTCTCCCACCCGCCTGTGCTGCCGGGGGATGCAGCACGAGCTCCACTGAAGTTCGTGGGACTTCTCCTGGGGCCGGGATCCCAACGTGGCTTTTGTGAATGTGGGAAACGCAGAGCTGCTCCTGCCCGTGATCCTGCACGTGAGGGCACGAGCGGTCCCTGCTGTCCCTGGTGACACGTCCCCTTGCAGAAGCGGCCCTGATCTGGTGCCAAGAGGGTTTCCTTGTTGTATTTAAGGATGAGGCCATATGGAAAGTGTCCTCGAGCAGCTGTGGGTGGGAGCAGCGCCTTGCTGGCGATGGGCTGCAGCCCGCGCTGCGCTCGCCTTGACCTCGCGTTGCAGCGCGTCGCTTCCAGTGCGTCCCACGTGGCCACGGCTCGTCCGGAGCGCTTTGCTCCTTCCAAAGCACGGCATGCTCCGGAGCCAGAGCCTGCGACTGGAAGGAGGACGGTGCTCCGTGGGGCACGAGCGGCTGCCGAGTTACGCCAGCCCCGAGCTTGCAGACGCCGCGGTGTGAGCGGCTGCCCCAGCTTCGGTTCAGTAGCGCGCCTGGGAATACGAGTGTCCAGCCCAAACACAGACCTGCCTCCAGATAAGAGTGTGGCTGCTCGCGCTGCCCGTGCCGTGAATTGCAGCAATTCTGGGGCGTGTTTTTACAAGTCGCGTGCAGGGCTTCGCTCGGGTCGCTGCTGGGTAACGTCCAAACAGCTCTTGCAGCCTCTCCCGCGGCGCCGGGACCGCGGAGCCGACTCCGGCTCCCCCAAAACCCTTCTGGGATGAAGGTGCCCGGCCCAGGAGGCCTCGGTGCCGGCAGGAGGACCGAAGGAGCAGTGGGAAGGAGCCCAGCTCCTGCAGGGACTGGGCAGAGACAGGGAGCCGAAGGCACTCGGAAGATTATCAATGTTCCCTGTGTTTTGGAGCCTTGTGCCTCTTGCCAAGGACTGTTCTAGAAAGCTCCTCGGCTGTAATCTGCTGTGAGGAGAGAGCTGGAGATCAAATTCGTGTTAAAAAATCTATTTCCAGCTTGCTCAGCAAAGCAGAGAGCTGTAGAGCAGGTCCCGTGTTGGCACTAGCAGCAGCAGGAATGTGAAATCCATATGGGATGTAATGAAATTTCCACTGACCTTGTGTGGGAAGGAAGCGGCTGTCAGCGGGAAGGGGAAGGCTTGGAAATGGCCTGTCAGGAAGGCAGCTCTGCACCCACGGCGAGGTGCAGCCCGAGGGCTGCCCGTGCCAGCCCCACGCCAGAACCGGCCCCGCTCCAGTACCGGCCCCATTGCGGAGCCAGCGCTGCTCCGGTACCAGCCTCACTGCAGTGCCAGCCCTGCTCCGGTACCGGCCCCACTGTGGTACCAGCCCCACTGCAGTGCCAGCCCTGCTCCGGTACCGGCCCCGCTGTGGTACCAGCCTCACTGCAGTGCCAGCCCTGCTCCGGTACCGGCCCCGCTGTGGTGCCAGCCCCACTGCAGTGCCAGCCCTGCTCTGGTGCCGGCCCTGCTGGTGCCTGCCCCGCTCCAGTACAGACCCTGCTGCAGTGGGAGAGAAACACGGGGTGCCTGCGAGGAGGGCACCGGTGGGCGCCGAGGGGAGGCGAGCGCCAGCACGCGGGTCGCTGCCGGGGCAGAGGGGCCCCAGGACAGCAGATGAATTTAGGGAACTCCCGCACGATCCCTGTTGTTATCACGGGTGCTGTCCTGGCGCTGGGGCGATGCTGCTCTCTCTGCACGCGCAGGCTGTCCCTCCCACCCAGGCCCGCCTTGGTTCAGGGCTTGGGTGATGCTCTTGTGTTTGTCACAACCTTTGAAGATCCTATCAGAAAGCAAAATAACGTGAAACATGTTGGGGACGTCTTAGGAGCTCGAATTTAGGAGGTCTGAAAAGTCCTCCAGACCCCTCAGTGAAAGGGAGGCTCGATTTGCCACTTGACCCAACGGTGGTTGGGGACGTCAGTGGGACAGAAGTGGCATTTGTTGTGATCTGGGCTCCACTGCCAGCTTTTCTAGCAGGGTTTAAAGTGGTTGTTTATGAACAGCTGACGTGGGCTTGTATGCACAGTACGGGGGAATCCAAGAAATGCTAGATAAATGGACGTAGTATTTTTTAGCTTCAGCAAAGCAACTGAAGAGCCCTGAGGGTTAGTTTCTAAGCACTTATGCAACTGTTTATTTTGACAAGGACCAAGTATTTAATGCACGAGCAGTGAATGGAATTCTTCAGCGCTCACTTGGAAAAACGCTTCCGTTGACTGGAGGCCCTGGCACGGGCGCCGCGGCGGCCGCTCACGCTCTGTCCCCTCTCTCCTGTGTGCACGCAGAGATCCGCAGCCAGCTCGTGGAGCAGTTCAAATGCCTGGAGCAGCAGTCGGAGTCGCGGCTGCAGCTGCTGCAGGACCTGCAGGAATTCTTCCGCCGCAAAGCCGAGATCGAGCTGGAGTACTCGCGGAGCCTGGAGAAGCTGGCCGAGCGCTTCTCCTCCAAGATCCGCAGCTCCAGGGAGCACCAGTTCAAGTAAGCGGCCGTTCCCAGAGCGGGACGGGACCTTTCTGCCTCCTTGTTTGTTAAAAGCTGTTTTTTCCCTTTTTCTGTCAGGGAATGGGGTGGGGGAGTAGCTGCACAGTTGAAAAGTTGATTAAACACAGAGCATCACTGGTGGCCTTCCCGCGTTATCACTGTGCAGCAGGAGCTGGAAACCTGCTCTTCGGAGATAGGTTTTCTCCCCGGCATGATGCAGTTGTGCTGCTGCAGTTAGGCTGCCTCGAGCAGCGCAGTGAAAATGTGAATTAGGGACCGGGGAGAAATCCAGCCCCTTGATTATTTTTTATTTATTTCATTTGTTTTAAGGGATTTGAATTCAGGCACTGCTTTGGTGATGTAAATAATGGTAAGCCCGTTCTTATAAACCTGGATTCCTGTGCCTGCCCCAATCTCTAGTACTTCACATTGCACAGAGCTGTTTACTGGCTCGGTCCTGGAGGTAGCTTCTGGAAATCTGATTTATGAAAGTCTTTTGAATAAAACACATACGTTTGCTGTGCACACAGTGGTACAGTTTTGGAGATGGGTACATTCACAGTGGCGATACGTCCTTAACCCAGCCTTAAACCGTCCCGCAGGGCCCCTGGCGCTCTTGTGCCCGTGGGACGGGCGCTGTTCCCGTCCGTCGCGGCAGCGCTGTGCCCTGCTCCTCCCCGCCGCCTCCTCCAGCCCTCGGGCCTCTCTTTCCATTGCAGCAGCAGCGATTGCTGCTGCTCCATTACTAAATCCTATTTATTCCATATTACTAAATCCTGTTTAATCTGTTTACTCGGTCTCTCTCGCGAGTCAGGGTTTGCTGTTGCTTTACGCAGAAGTCCCTGGAAGCGCCTCGCTGCTCAGGGGCCGTTCGCCCTTCCTGCAGCGAGTGCTTGAGCTTGCGCCCTTGGCTCGGCACCGCGGCGCCGCTGCTCGCTGAGGCTTCCCCCCGAGGGCCCTTTCCCGAGTGCTCGGGGTGCTGCACGCAGGGTGGGTGCACGTGGCCGTGGCCGGCCCTCCTGCTCGGCTGACACGGTGGCCGCGCGGACGCCGCTGCGCGCTGGGCTCGCTGCTGCCGGCAGCGCGCACCGCAGGATGAGCAGAGTGAATGTTCAGCCTACCTGAATACGACCGTGTTGGGCACGCGTTGCGTGTTGACACGGGAAAGAGCTGAAACGTTTCATCAAGCAGATTTCCTCCTCCAGTGCAGTTCAGTGGACAAAGTGCAGCACAGCAGCTTGCATGGCAAACGGGCTCTCTTCCAAAACCCAAGCGCAGCCACAATAATAGCCCAGAGTGAGAAGAGCAGGGAGGAAAAGCCAGTGCCGAGCTGCAGAAACCTGCAGCAACTGGAAAATGTTCCCTGACCATAACCTAGGGGACCTTCCTGACCTTTTAGCCGTTTCTGGTCACTTTTTTTTTACACATTTGCCATTTTTATGTGCGAAAACTCGTGGCCAAGCGCAGAGCCCTGGCGCTCGCTGCCGCGTTGCCTCCTGTGGCATTTCGTTCCCTTCGGTTGGGAACCTGCACAGGCTTCGTTCCTTGCAGCGTTTGGGCTCAGGCAGCCAGGTCAGCTCTGAGGCTTCCAAGCATGTTCATCAGTTTTTAAATGGATGCAATATTATGTTACATTAATTGCAGTAATATATTATTAAATATGAGGAATCCACAGAGAGACTGGAAAATGAACATAACCAAATCAAGCTTCTTATTTTCTTTACGTCCTGTTTGTCTAGTTTGCTGTTGCTTCTTCGTGTGGCTCCTGAGTCTCCGTCTTGCCCCAAGGAAGGGCCCATTCCCTGCTCGCCCTGCGCCGGGCTCGGTGTGGAGCGCGGGCCTGCACGGGCTGCTGGGCTCTGCCTGCCCGTCTCACAGCTCTGACTCTCCCAGCGGCCGCTGCAGATCGCTGCCTGTTCTGTCTCCCAAGCGCGAGACAGATGCCAGCGCCACGAGTAATTTACTGCTGAGCTCGTTCTGTTTTTCTGTGTTTGTCTTTCACGTTACATCCTAAAACTCTTAACTTCTGGGGCTATAAATCTGCTTTAACTGAGCAAGTCCAAAAAAGCGTCTGAAGCCCTAGAGGCCAGAAGCTCCTAGGAACACGTGCTGTAAGGATCGGGCAAACATGCCCTGTTTTTCTCCAGCAGAATGTGCTCGTGTCTCTTTGCCCTACAGGGATGGAGATGAGATTTTGTTGTTTCCTAAAAGCTGGTTCTTGGTGTGACACGTGTGAGGAGATGGAGCTTAAGGAAAAGCAGCAGTTGTTCCTCCGTAGCAGGGCTGGAGCGTGGGGCTCGAAGGCTGCTGATGCAGCTGGGACATGCTCGCGATGCTGCCGTGTTTGGGATGGATCATTTCGGATCTGGGTAAACACAGTGAGACTTTCTCCTTGCCCACTGTGTGTTTATAGCGCCATGGCTGGTACGCTAAATCCCTGGACCCTGCTGAAGACCCCATGTGGGTACCAAGGAATTGATGGGCGGTGGGCTCTGCGCTCTGAAACCGCTGTGTCTGGTGCAAGCTGCTGTGCAAACCTTCCCCCTGCGTCCGGGCGGCTGCCTGAAGGGTTTGCATCGTGGCACGCCCGGAGACGCGCTGGAACGGGGAGAGCGATGAAATACCCCCGTCCGCCTTCTGAATGGTTCACGTGGCCTCTTGGACTTTTCTTCCCCGTTTCCGCAGGAAAGACCAGCACCTGCTTTCCCCCGTGAACTGCTGGTACCTGGTCCTGACGCAGACGCGGCGCGAGAGCAGGGACCACGCCACGCTCAACGACATCTTCATGAACAATGTCATCGTGCGGCTCTCGCAGATCAGCGAGGATGTCATCAGGCTCTTTAAAAAGGTAACAAAGCCGCGAGTGCTTCTGCTCAGCCAGGACCCATCCTTATATTTGCCTCAAAAAAACAGGAATTTCCTGTGGCTTTCTGCACAAAGCAGAGGCTGTTTGAGGATGGAAGTGCCTCTTGGGCACTTAAAGCTTCGGGATTGAATTTAGCCATCTTTCTGTTATGGGAGTGTCTAGAATTGTAGAACAATTTGAAGTGTCTTGGTGAAAATGCAGACTTCAGAAGCAGTGGAGAGCAGCGGGGCTTTGTGATCCCGGCGCAGCCGACAGGGAGCAGTTGGGTGATGGAAGCGGAGCCCGAGCTGTGCCCGAAGCCGCAGCGGGGAGGCTGGGCACCCCCAGTGCCCAGAGTCACGAGCACAACGGGTAGAAGAGCAGCAGAGAGGTAACTGCCTTCCTAGGAGGTGCTTGCTGCATCCGAGCGAGCAGCACAGAGAACAGCTCAGACTCGGAAAAGTGACAATGTCAAAAACCCTAAATCTTAGACCCAGTGAGATTTTCAGGGACAACTTGCTAAAAGCATGAAAGGTAACAAAAACTGCTCCAAAATGCCAAGAAAGAAAATGGACATTGAATGAGGGAGCTGAGGGGCAAAAAAGAATAAGATGTAATGGCAAATATCTGAATTCTTTATCCCAGCATTTGTTATGGAAAAGCTTAGACTGGAGATTTGCTTTGGGGGATAGCCAGACTGGAGAATCTTCTTCAGCTGAGTTGTCAGTAACTGTTTTAAAGCAAATCCATACACGGATTGCCATTTATCCTGCCTTCCAGATAATACTTACACAGCAGTGTTTAAGAAACTGAGATATAAAATGGTCAAATGACTGGCCATGATGCGTAACATAGTGCTTAAATTGCCGTGGGTGCCGGGGGAATGGAAGATGGAAAGTGTGGTGACTTTTTTTAGAGCCTCCTGAAGGGCTTTTCAGAGCACTGATCAGCACATCTGACTTTAAAAACAGGCTGTAGTAAGAGCAGAATTAGCAGACAATGAGGCAGATAAAGGGAGGAATCAGTGCAGCTTTCTGAATAGAAAAAACCTGCCTGGGAAATCCAGTGGCCTTTTCAAAGGAGTCAGTGATCATGGGGGTAAAGCGGGTATGATACCTTCAGTGACTTAAAGACCTTGGAAAAGGGCCTTCCCTGAAGTTCTTAAGCAAAGAAATTATTGAGGAATAGGAGTTTTACTGAAGAATAATTATGGGGATTAATGAGTGGCTGAAAGGCAGGAAGCAAAGCAAAGGGAGTATCAGAGAAGTGCTAAATAGGTCATTTGGAAAAGAGGTGAGTGGTGAGCTGACAAATCCCTCGGATGGTGCGGAGTTAGGAGTGATTCCTGAGGCCAGGTGGAGCATCAGGGGCCCACAGGGATCCCGGACGCAGGTCTCGCAGCCTGTTCCTCTGCAGAGCCTGTCACACGGCACGGAATGCTCTAAAAAGTCATGAGCAGTTTGTAGAAAGAGAATAGAAGCCAGGACTTCATTTTTGCTGATACACTGTAAGTTGTGGATGGTCAGCAGGCACCAGACAGAAAGGTGAAAAGGAAAGTACTTTTTTTGCATCATTGCATCATGTATTTTGCATCATGTATTATGCCAGAGTATTGTGGCTGGTTGTTTTTTGTCCCAGGGTGATTTTGAATGTCAAATGCGTAACTTGGGTTCTGGAGCAGTTGCACAAATGTCCTGTGTGGGAAGGAGTCTCCTTCCCACAGGCACTGGCGTGGTGCGGCGCAGGTCGAGGCTGGGAATCCCTGGCAGCCCGGCCGCGCTCAGGGACAGGTCCCGTGTCCTTGTCCCTCGCTGCTCTGCTAGGCGCCTGCTGGCAGCTGCCCTGGTGCTGCTGCCCGCGCTCCACACACCTTCCCTCTGCCTCTGGCCTTCCTGTATTCATGGCCATTGCTATGGCTTATTTTCCACAGGGGTGCCTGGAAAATTGTAGTTGAGGGAGCAGGACAAGTTAGGTGGCGTGTCAGAATTTCTGAATAGTGGAAATGTGCTAAAAACAGTTAATATCTTAAAGTTTTAGTTAATTAGAGAGCAAATTTAATGTGATAGTTTCATGGGCAGAGTCTCTATGGATTTGACCTAGAAATTAAACCACAAGAGGAGACTTGGTTTGCTGATCTGGTATAGGATGGTGTCCCTTTCCCCTTCCCTCTGGCCTCCAGAAATTGGGCAGATTTGGGGATTATTGGTTAAGTCTGTTCTAATTCAGTCTTAACATCTCCCTGCTATTTTACTGTGAAACATGTGTTGAGTTGCATAGTTAGACTGTCTGCATACCCCTCCAGAATCCATATGTGGAATATCTCATTTTAAACTCTAGTAGGATGCATCCAATTCAGGACATTCAGGCAAGGGCATAAATACAGCATTTCTGGAATCTTCCCCGTAAGTCAGTGCACCAAGACAAGAGGATGAAACATTTCATATGTTCAGTGGGCTTATTTCTTTGTGTTTGCCTCCTCCCCCTTCCTGCCTCTTCCTTTCTGAATTTAAATGTTAGCTTTAAGACAAAATGCTTTTATTTTATGGAAATTATCCTCCTTGTTCCTCCCTTCCCCCATGTGCGAAGGTGAAGCGGCGCGGACTCCATCTGCAGCCTGCCAAGGCCAGCACCTGCTTTTAATCGAAGGGAGGCTGCACAAATGAGCTGTGGAGATCTGCAATTTCACTTGCGTGCCTCCCTGGAGGGTTGCATTGTAGAAGGACTCACGTGTGCTCGGAAATAATGATCAGCTAAATCACTGAAAAGGCTTGTTTTGTGCCATCATTTGCCCTTAATGTGGCTAGGGAGGCTGAGCTTCTGGGGACAGGCAGGTTGTTCTTTAACCTCTTGTGTTCTGTGCCCAGAAGAGGATCTGCAGCTGCATTTCCCATTTCCCCGCAGGATTTTGGCGAGAAGATCTGGCCACGTGTATGAGGACAGGAGCACGATGGTGAAGGGCTCTTGCCTTGCTCAGACATCCAGCCTGTGCCGCGGCTGGCAGCTCCTTGTGCAGAGGACACATCTTGCAGCGTTAATCTGGTTTGCAGCAGAGTGAGTGGAGAGCTGCAGGGCGAGCAGAGCAGCCCCGCAAGGGTTAAGGGCTTCTGCAGTTGTGGTTCAGCTGTTTGGTTTTGTTGTAGATTGCTCTTTGATGGTAAATTAGAGTAGCATTTTTTTCCAGAGATGTCACTTTTAATTCCTCCCTTCCCGAATTTATTAATGGGCTGTGACATGCTGTGGGCACACAGAGGAACGGGGAGGTTTTGTGCTTTGCACTTTCATTATGTAAATGCAAACAATTGCAGCAAAGGAAAAGCCGTGCAGGATCCGGGGTACCGGGACGTGCGTAATTGAGGATCGATTGATCCGAAGGGTGGTAATTTGCCAACAAAGATGCCGGGGCTGAGCTGCTTCTCCCCTCGCCTTCCCCAGCGGCGCCCAGCACCGCGGTGGGTCATTCATCAGCAAATTGGGGCTCTGCATTTTGTTCATCTCCACTGAAGTGTTTTGCCCTGCCCGTGACCTGCGGCATATGGGCTGCTCCGCTGCCCGTGCCGAGCTGGCTGCGTCGGGGCCGGCTGCGAGGCCTCTGGCCATGTCCCAGACCTGTGCAAGATGGAAAAAAATCCATCTCTGAATGGCCAGGATTAGGTTTTTAGTGATCTGTATTGCAGAGATTTAACGGAGCCAACTGCAGGTACGATTCTGCTGCAGGGAGGCCAGCATGACGGCTTGCGCTATGGCCGAGGTATGGACAAGGTATGGCTGAGGTATAGCCGAGGTGTAGCCAAGGTACAGCACAGTGCAGCCGAGATACAGCCAAGGTACAGCCAAGGTACAGCACAGTGCAGCCGAGGCACAGCCGGCCATTGAGTGGGGCTGGGCAGAGGCTGTTAGGTTTCCCAAATCCCTGGCAGACTCGCCGGCTGTAACGACGGCGCCCGAGCTGGGTGGCCGCTTGCACCGCGGCTGCCTCGAGGCTGCTCCCTCCGCTCTCCTGCCGTTCTGTGGGGCGCACAGGAAGCCCCTTCCCCTTCCCTGGCAGGGCTGCCGGGTGGTGTTTGCTGCAGGCTCTCCCCAAACGGCCAGTGGGTCGACCCTGCCTTCAGCTCCTCATGTCCCAAAACAGGAGACTGTTTCTTAGAGAAACAGCAGGAGAGAATAAAAAATATCTTCAAGTACGTATGTCTTTAAGGGAGAAAAGAAGTGTTGTTAGTGAGGTGGTCCTGGTAAGTGGAAACAGCTGGGAGCCCCAGGAGGGGGGAAGACAGAAGATGCAGGAAAAAGACTATTGAAAATAAAAGTGAAACTCTAGGCCTGAAATCTCCCTTGGAAGAAAAGCAGCAAAGCCAAGAAAGGAAATGTGTGAAGCTTACAGTGAAAGCTGCGGAACCGATGAGATTGGACTGCTAAAACTGGCAGGTGGAGGAACTGGAGATAGAGACAACAAACTTTAAATGGGAGGGATGGGTGTGTGCAGAACATGTGCACATGGGAGCCGCGCTTACTTCACACGTCGCTGCGTGGCGGCGGCTGGACGGGCTTCCTTGTGCCTGTGCTGTTAACTGGCTGCGGGTGGAGGAAACACAGCGGAGGCAAGTGCAGGGCAGTGCCAAGCGCTGCACGTGAGGAAAAATACTCCCTGGCTGGGAGCGCAGGGCTGGGCTCTGTGGGAGCTTCGCACTGGCTTCCAGGAGGCGAAACAGGAGCTGTGCGAGCAGGTCAGCTCCGTGCTCTCCAGCAGGACGACGAGACAGTGAAAATTGGGAATTGCTGAGAACAGAGCAGAAAGCAGTTAATCCCCTGCAGAGCTGGGGCTTGCCTGCCTTGCAAATCCCGTTTGATTTTCTTTCCTGATTAGGTTGCGCAGAGTCAGGGAGACATGGAAAAGGGGCATCTGCTCCTCAAGGACTGAAACTTTTCGCTTGAAAAGCCCCTTGACAGATAAAAGGTTCAAAAATGCAGAAAATAACGCGCTTGTGGCCGCTGCGAGACGCGGCACGGCAGGGTGGACGGCCCTGTGGTCTCAGCCGGGGGCTGCCTCCTACACAGCACGCGGAGCTGCTGCATCTCGTCTCCTGTGGCGACCCTGGCGATGAGCGTGAGAGGCCGCGGGCTCTGCTGCCGCGCGACGGAGAGCGGCCGCGCGCTGCGATATCCCAGTTATAACCGAAAGCTTTTTCCTTCTGGAATACCTGACAGCAGAGCTTAGTGAGTGAAGCAGTTCATCCAGGTGTGGTCTCAGGGCAGAGCTTGGAGGTGCCTGTAGCTGATGCTGGAAAACGCGAGTCTGCGCTTGGGCTCTGGTCCCGCGGGGTGAACGGGGGCTTCGTGTCCCAGCACCTGAATGGACAGTGCATCTGTCTTCTCCCAGGAACGCTTCCGAATTCAGTATTGAACGTGTTGCTGCGAGCGGGGGCACGAGCTATGGGGTGATGGGGGGTAGAAACAAGGATGTGTGTGGGGTGTTCTCCTGACTCCGGGCCTGCTCCCGGGACCCATGATCTGCAGCCACTTTTCGTAGGGATTTGTTGGGTTCTGGGGACCTGTCAGTAACGTCCCTCGTTGGTTAGGGCAGGCCTGGGCTGTGCTCTGCTGGTCACTGTTATGGTGCGGGAAAGCCCTGCGGGGTGTTCAGTGTGTGGCAGCACTTGGTGAGAAGCCCTGGTAACGACAGCCCGTGGTGCCGGTGCCCAGGGCCGCTGTCCGTGAGCGCCCTGCTCTCCTCTGCTCTGCCAAGCAGGACAGCAGCTTTCCTCGGAGGGAAACCTGCCCCAGCGCGATGGCACCTGCCCATCACCTGGGCTCCAAGCGGAATGCGCTGCCGGCTTGCGGGGCTCCCAAGGCACGGGAGGCCGGGGCACGGCCAGGAGCCGCTTCCGCACAGGGACGCGGCGGCTCCTCCCGGCAGCGCACGCTGCTTCCTGCCTCCAGTGGAGGCCGGGATGGATCCTTGGTGCTTTTCCAAGTGCGGAACCGCCACTCAGAGGCAGAGCGTCGCCGCCTGCAGTAACTGCGCTGCGTTATTCCCTGCCTGGGATTTAATTACGTGCCATGGCCGTGAATTTAATTATGTCCCATACCGCAGTGCCCGGGCTAGAGGCGGATTGAAGAAGTAGGAAGAAGGTTTCTTCTTGAACAAAAAAGGCTGCTTTTGTCAGCAGCCCGTGCTGCTGCTTTCCCTGGCTGTCTGCAGCAGCAGGAGCTGTGGTGAAAGCTGCCAAGCCGGGAACGCGGCCGTCCTGCCGGGGCAGCATTCCCGGAGCCGGACGGGGCAGGCAGCTCCGCAAGAGCCTGCGGCTCACCCATGGCGCCCACGGACTGCACACGGCCGTTGGGCCGAGTTCCCCAGGTGCTCCTAGGATTTCTGGTGCAAGAAGGGAGGGCATAAAGGGCCGGAGAGAGGGGGGAGCCTGCAGCCGTGCTGGGAGGAGGCACCGTGCCGGATTCGGGAGCTGCGGCGTGGATGCTGGCTCCTTGCTCCGACCCAGGGTGTTGCTGCGGTTGTTGGGTGCTGGTTGTCCCAGGGCCCGCAGGGTAGCAGGGGCACGATGCCCACGGGGAGCCATGGGGAGGACATGGAAGAGCAGATCCCCATTATATCCCTGTAGGGAGGCTCTTGGTACAGGAGCAGCCCTTGGTGCTCCCGGCAGTGTCCGGGTGCTTGGGTGCTGGGCTGCCCACGAGCCGGGCTCTGAGCACGGCGCTCGCCCGTGGTCCCCACGAGCCGTGCGGCTCCTGAGCAGGACACGCTGTTGACAGCGGGTCACCTTTTGTCGCTCCATTTAGGAATCTAATTTTAGTCTGGAGAATTATGGCTTTGTTGTGCTCCCTTTGGTGGCAACAGGAATGGGGGCAGATTCCGGCCCCTCTGTTCCCTTTGGGAAGGGCTGGGTGCTGGGGCCAGTGTGAAATGGAGGCCAGCCAGGAGATCTGGGGACATGGGGAGGGTTTGGGGTGGGATGGCATCTTTTCTGGTGCAGACCAGGATCTCTGAGGCAGGATGTCCCCATGCTTTGGAGCATGGAGCTGGCAGCCACATTGAGAGCTGCATCCTGAGAGCCACATCCCATTGGCACCGTGCGCTTCCACATGCCCTTCCAGGGGCCCTTCCAGGCCGCTGGTGCCTCCCGGTGAGCAGCGCTGCGTGGCTTGGAAAGTGCTGGAGACGGGGCTGTGAAACCCCCTGCGCTGGGAGCAGAACTGGGAGCAGATCCCGCGTCCCGCAGGCCGCGTGGCCGAGCGGGACACGTGCCCAGGTGGGCAGGTGTGGAAAGGGGAGCCGCGCAGGGCTCTTGCCAGTGGGGAGCAGAACAGCGTTGTCTGGGGACAAACAGAGCTCAGAACTGCGGGAATTCTGATACTGCTTGCATGTGCTTTGCCATATGTACTCATGCATAGGAATATGTGTTTTATTGGATAGGAGTTTATGGAACATAGATGGAAAAGAAAATGGTTTACTTTTAAACTTTGAAGTGCTGCTGTCCTAGGCAGATGGGAGGAGGAGACTGTCTGTGTTTTGGTTTCAATGTCTGTAACAGAAGAAGCAGGGGGTGGATGTGGCCGGGCAGTGCCGGGGGTGCTGCCTGCCCGCTCCGACGCAGGGAGGGCTTGGGCAGGATGCGGGCAGGGTAAATGAGGCCCCTGGCGCCCCTCGGGCTCGGGGCAGCCTCGCCGTGCAGCCGTGTCCGTGACCAGGGTGCGGAGCGAAGCCGGGAAGCGCCGTGCGCAGCAGAGGCACTGGGGAGGGCAGGGGGGCAGCGCTGGGGCACTGGCCCTGCTGGTGCTGAACAGAGTATTCCCACGGTCCGCACGCACGTGGAATAGGTGACATTCCCCTAGTTTAACTGCCCTCCTTCCCAACATGTTCCCCTGCTAACACTGTACTTTGTGAGCATGGGGGTCTCACCCTGCTCTTTGCCTTGCAGAGCAAGGAGATCGGGCTGCAGATGCACGAGGAGCTCCTGAAGGTCACCAACGAGCTGTACACGGTGAGTAGCGACACTGCCAGCCCGCGGTTATCACAGCCCGTCCTTGCCTCAGTGCTCGGGAACGTCTCCGCTGAGGTGGAGGATCCCCGGCTCTCCTGCTGCGACGGGCTGTGCGTTCTCAGCGGGCAGCGGATCGGGACACGCGGTGGTTTTGCTCAGGCTGGAAGGGGAACGTTTGGGCGCGATGTCACATGGATCTGGTGTCCCTGATGTCCGAACTGCTGCTCCCGCACTGCTGCTGCGGGCCCGGTGTCCCCCCGCGTGGCACTTCCACCCCGCGCCTCTTGCACCCGCGCTGCCGATCCGGGCCTGGCCCCGGGCCTCCTCTGCGAGGCCGCCGTGGGGCTGCCGGGACCCGCCGCGTGGGTTCCTGCCGCCGAGCCCCGGGCAGAGCTCGCGCAGCTGCAGGACCGGCACAGCCGCAGCTCCGCGCGTCGACTCGCAGGAAAGCTCCTCGCGTTCCTCCTGCCCCTCAGGGATTGTTCTGTTCTGTTCATGGGGGTTTGGGATCCGTGAGGCAGCCTGAAGGCTGTCTTGGGTAGGAAGAGTCAGATGCTACATTTGCTGTCTTCAGTTGTGTCTGTTGCCTGTACATAAATTGTACTGCGGTAGGTTTATTCTCAAGCACTCCTTTTATTCCATCATCTTGGAAAAGTAGGCCTAAATAACAGGCTGTGAATAGCATCATTTGAAATATCTGCCATAAATCTTCCTAGGCCGGGCTTGTTTCTGCGCTGGCTGCTGGACGGGCTCAGCCTGGCTGAGCTGCTCGGTCCGACGGGGCTCGGAAGCCCACAGAGATCCAGGATTGCATTGAGGAGCATTGAGTTTGACCTGCTGCTTTGGTGGTAGTGGCTAGGTAAGGTTAGTTACAGCAACACGGTACACACCACAAACAGGGATTAACGAGAGCTGAACTGTTCCTGAATCCCTGCGGATCTGTCCGCACAAACTCAAACCCAGGACAGAAAGGTTGACTGAAGGCCCCAGTTCAGTCCTGAGGCTGCGAAGTGCAACGAGGTCTGAATCTCTTGCAGTTCCCCGAGGAGATCGTGGAGGGTGGTTTTGGTCCCACGGAGTGTGCGGCAGAGCTGGGCTTTGCTGGATCCAACCATTTGCTTCTTGGCTGCCACATGCAGCGCAGGTTTGACCGGATAAACAGATGGGAGCTCTTGGAGCAGCTTTAATTCCCTTGGAGCTGCCCTAGCAGTTAACATAATGAACATAACAAACTGGTTATGCCAACCTGCTGGCAATGGATGTCCAGAAGGGACGGGCTTGTTGCAGAAATTGCAGTAAAATGTGACAAAAAAGCAAGCCTTTCTGGGCAAGCAAGGTCATGTAAATGTGTCTGGTCCCAGGCAGCCCTGCTGCAGCAAACAGCTTTCTGTTCTTGCGCTGTCAGGAGTGTGCTGGCCTGGTAGGCGACCGGCTGCTCCTGGCCCTTGGGGCCGCGGTGCTTGCACGCCCGCTGCAGCGCTTTGGGCACCTCGCGCTCGCGGCAGCCTTGGGCACTTGTGTGAAATTTGTGTTTGGTGGCAAAACCTTGTGCAGAGACCCAGCCTGTCCCTGCAGTGACATCCGTCTTCAGCAGCCCTGGGGCCTCATTTACCCAAACCACATGTCCCCGCTCAGTTTGGAGAGGGGACTGAATCCCATGTAGCATGCAGGGAAAAACAGATGTTTTGACAGACTTCTCAGGCATTTGCTGTCTCAAGCTCAAGCAAAAGTAACTGAGTGAGTTTTAATTCATCCTTGTTGCTGTTTTGATGCATGTTCCTCTGTGGACTCAGTCGATGTGGTAAGAAACAAACCTACAGAAACCTGCCTGGGTTTTAATTAAAAGAACCAATAGATGACTTGCTTTGTGAAGTAAGAGCTCTCATGGAGCGTTTTGCACAGAAATAATTAAGTTGTGAATTAAAATCAGTTTCATTATTTTGATTCCTGCTTGCAGATTCCAGCAGACAGGTAGTGATCCAGGCTCTCTCGGCCGTTGCTTGCAGGCCATTTCTGCGCTGCAAGCACTCGTGTTTGCCGAAGTGAGGCTGAAGGGGCCTGAGGAAGAGAGCGCAGAGCTCTGTGACGGGAGCTGCGCGGTGTGCGGAGCTAGCGAGGCGCCGCGCGGTGCAGCGTGGCTGTGCAGACTGTAGCATTAACCTGGGTGAGCTGCCACCACGAGCCGTTCTGAAAGAGCATTATAAAGCATGAAAGGAATCGAATTAATTAGGATAATTTCTGATCATCTGTCACCCAGGTTAAAGACGGTAACAGCAACGGGCCGTGGCTCGGCAGGAGAGCAGCCCGGCCAGGCCTCCGTGCTCCGGGGCTTCGTGCCGGTGCCAGGCTGCGGGAACGACCCTCTTTCCGGGCAGGACGCTTCCCTTGTGCCCCCTGAGAAGGGACGAGCGCCGCAGCCGGGACGGGGCCGCAGAGCCGAGTGCCGCTGTGGGGATGGGGCCTCGCCGGCCACGCTGGGTCCCGGCCGCGTGGTGCCGAGCGCCGACCCTGCCCGGCCTCCACTTCGCCCTCCTGCGCCTCCTCGGTTGAGGCTGGCCCTGCTCAGGCCTGAGCCAGCGCTGAGTGACGGGCTCCTCAGAGCTGTAGAGCGCAGGCAGCAAACAGTGTCGCTAATGGCTGGTTCTTTGGAGGCCGCCTTTATCCAAAACATGTTATTAATATTGGAAAACACAACTTGTGTTTTTAAATAATGAGCATTGGAACACATTCCTCTCCCTGCTGCAGCTAATGAGCTTGTTTGCAGGCGAGCTGGGGCCGCAGCCGTGGCACTGCTCCCCGCGGCGCCCGGCGGGCAGGGCTAGCGAGCAAGCGGGTAACATCTGTGCAGGGCTACCAGACTGCGAGGGCTCGGGCAGCTCCCGGGCGCTCCGCACCGTGGGGTCCTGCAGTTTCCCCTGGCGCTTCCCGGGGCGGCGCTGCCGGTGAGGGAACTGTCGCAGTTAGCAGGGAGGGCGCCCGCGCAGCTCGCCCTGCCGCGGCCCCCGCGTGTCGGGGCGATGTGCAGCAAGGCATCCGCGTCCCCAGGGCACCTAATGAGAGGGGACAGCGTGACTAAAGGCATAGAGCGAGCAGAGCAGATGCGTGCTCCTCGCCAGCTCCGTTCCAGTGATCACAGCGTGCCCTTGGGGCTTTATTTTTAAAAGTGGCTGCCGTGGTTGGATTTGTGCCGTGCGGAGCCGTCCTTGCAGCAGAGCAGCGTCTCCCGGGCTGCCACCCTCCTCTGCGGCTGGGCCGTCCTCGCTGCATCGTGCAGAGCCAGAGTCCGGTGCTCGCGGAACCAACTCCCTTTGTGCAGGATGACTGCAGCTCTTCCACCCTCGGGACGCGTCCAGTGTCAGGAATTCATCCCGCTGATGGGCCTGCTCAGCAAGCTCGAGTGCAGGCAGAGAAAGGTTGGGTCAGAAGTGGCTTAGGACAGACGTGGGGCTCTGGTCTGGCCGTGGAGCAGCCGGCGTGCGCCAGTCACTGCCCGTTTCCCCTGGCCGAGGAGCGCTGCGTGTCCCTAGCGGGAAGAGCTGCTCCCGTGTCCGCTCCATGCAGCTGGGAGAAGGGGCTAGAACCACACTTAGTTTTAGGGACTTTTCCTTCCTGTCACGTTGGTCCTTATAGAGCCATGGTGTCCTCCAAGGCGGAGGCATCCGCGGCTCGAGCCAGCCTGCGCCGAGGCCGCTGTCCCCAGGGCCTCACGAGCTGCTGCTCCCCAGGTGATGAAGACCTACCACATGTACCATGCGGAGAGCATCAGCGCCGAGAGCAAGCTCAAGGAGGCGGAGAAGCAGGAGGAGAAGCAGTTCAACAAGGCAGGGGACATGAGCGTGAACCTGCTGCGGCACGAGGACAGGCCCCAGCGGCGCAGCTCCGTCAAGAAGATCGAGAAGATGAAGGAGAAGGTGAGTCAGCGGGGAGGGAGGCGGCGTGGAGGCCGGGCCAAGGCTGCCCTGGGCGTCCATAGACTCGGGGGGTCGGTCCCAGGCTCCCACGGCTGCAATGGGCACCCTGAGCACCCGCACTCGCGGCCCAAACGGCTGCCACACCAGTCCTGCCAGGGGCTCCTGCTTTCGCCCCTTGTGCCATGTGTTGTTAGTAGATGTCCTGCTCCCACGTTCTCCAGGCCCTGCAGTGGGAGCGGCTGCGTGCGGGGCGTCTGTGCGTGCCCTGACACCCGTGCTGCTTTTCCAGAGACAGGCCAAGTACTCGGAAAACAAGCTGAAGTGTACCAAGGCCAGGAACGACTACCTGCTCAACCTGGCAGCCACCAACGCCGCAGTCAGCAAGTACTACATCCACGACGTCTCCGACCTCATCGATGTGAGTGCTGCGCCGTGCTGCACCCGGGCCAGTGCGTGGGCGATGCTCACACGGGCTTTGGTCCCTTGAAGCGCACCCGTGCACATGTAGGGGCATCGTGGGGTTGTGCAGGGGGGTTGCTGGGGCTTGAAAATACTGGCCTAGGCTTGAGAGTGAGAGTAGCTGCAGGTGAGGAGCCAGCCCGCAGCAGCGGCCCCACAGGGACCCGCGCAGAGTGGTCTGCATCTGCCTTCAGCCTCCAGGACACCTCATATAAATTTATAAAAGAGAAATTACTTGAATGTCTTCCACTTCTTTCATGTCATTTCATAAGCACGTTTGTATTTCGTTGCCAAAGCATATTGGTTTTGCCTTCAGAGCCCCGTAGAAATGACATTTTCCTTCATCTTAAAGTGCTGGCTTCATCTTACCACAGCTGCAACATGATTTCCTGCAGCTGGAGCTTTTCAAAGTCCAAAGCACTTTGCACAGAGTTTGCAAGCAAAGTGATCCTAGCCTTGCCTCCCGTCCTATTGATTATTCTTTATTTGACAGAGATAAACTCTCTGGAGGATCAGGTGCATCCTCGTTCTTGTGCCTGAAAGCAGGAAATGTTGGAGTGTGCAGTTCCCATCCCTGCAGGTAGTGCTTCGCTGCCCTTAGCTTTGCAGGCTGCGCACTGTGCAAGTGCTTTCCTGGCTCTTGCTGCTTTCCATCCTAAGTGTTCGCTGCACTAAGTGGCCTGGGGCAGTCGCTGCTGGCAGCAGGTTTTGCAGCAATGGCAGGAATTGAGCCCGGCGGGTGTTAGTGACTGCAACGAGCTGCTTTTAAACGAGGCAGGAGATGGGATTTCCCTCCCTCCGTTACAAGCATCTCCGCAGTGTTATGGATTGCACTGTGCAGAATTTCTTTCTGCTCAAGTTGCTTCAGTGATCACATAAATAACTAATCTATAAGTGCCAAGGTTTTGTTCTGGCTTCATCATTACTTGAATGCCTAATTCTAAAATGTGCTTTGATGTTTATCTTTACTAACCTACTAACGTATATTTATTGATCCAAGCTCTAATGAAAGTAAGCCAGATGGAAAACCCTTAAGGATGTCAGGGTTTTAAGATTGGATAAAATAAATATTTAGCATGTCCTTTCTGTTCTCTTATGCTTGTCCATGTTTAAACTGAATACACAATAGCTTCAAAATGGACCTGCTTGAGCAGAAAGGTACGGTAGCATCTTCCCGGTTTGCCCCTGGGGCTTCTGGTTTCATTTGTGTTTTCTGGAGGGTTTTTTAATTGCTTTTTTTTTGTTTTAAGAGGAGCAACCTTTGTTTACTCGGGATGCTTGAGAGAGTTTTCCTGGAGAGCTGCCGAGCCCCGTTGAGCTCCCACCACTCACGCTGTTCCTCCCAGCTCTCTCCACACTGACCCTCTGGAGTCAGCAGATGGCTTTCCTTGCTCGCTCCCGAAATCCCTCCAGGGGACTTGAGCTAAAGCATCTTCAGCGCTGTGCAGCTGCATTTCCCTAATTATATGTGCCGTGTGCCTAAGAGCACGAGGTGTTGCTGTGAGGTGCTCTGTGCGAGCTGCGCGGGGCGTCCCAGCTGCCCCCGGACAGGGGAGCGCAGCGGAACGGCCCTTTCCCTCGGGAACACAGGGCTCCCCAGCAGCTTCTGCCGCTTTCCCGGGAGCTGGGAAGAGCGGCCTCCAGAGCCTCTAGACGATGCATTTCCCACTTGATCATCTTAAAAAGAGAAAACAAGGGAAAAAAAAACCCAAACACATCTGCACTCCAAGTACCCCAACGCACACGGCAACCCTGGGAAAACATGCATAGTTAGGGAGAGACTCCGGAGCAAAATAAAATGTAGGCTAAAAATCCTTTAGGAAAAAACCTACTCCAGGGACCAGAGAGTTAATTAATTGGAGCTGGATTTTGAAAAGGATGAGGCAATTTTGGGCTTGGCAATATTTGTAGTTAAGCTGCCTTTGATGAGACGTAATCAAATCCCCTCCTGCAGGGCGAGCTGACTGCTGCAAGGTCAGGCAAGATCCTTCCCCTCCCTGCTGTTCACGCACACCATTCTGTCTTGGACTAAAAATAAGTCATTTTGGCTTTTTCCCCCCAGCTTTGTTTTCCTCCATGGTTTCTGTCCCGGTGCAGTCCGATGTATGTGTTGGCTCGTGTGCCCTGCGGCAGCAGGGACAGCCCCGGTGCCACCACGCTCGGGTGCTCGTCGCGCTCGTCAGCCCCGGCGTCCTGGGACGGTGCCGGTCGGGGCGCCCGCCGGCTGCCCGTGCGCTAGTGCCCGCGGGAGCGCCTTGCCGGGCGCCAGGGTCTCTGCGCACGCACTGCACACAGACGCCGAGCGGCTGGGGTTGGGAGGCACCTCTGGAGACCACCGTGTCCAGCCGGACGCGACGCCCTGTGTAACCGTGGCCGCGCCGAGCTCTGCCTCGACGGAGCCTGCGGGTGACGAGGGGTGCTAGTGCTGCGCGATCCCCGCAGCTGACACTGGCCCTTCTCTGGTGTTGCAGTGCTGCGATCTGGGCTTCCACGCCAGCCTCGCGCGGACCTTCAGGACGTACCTGTCTGCTGAGTACAACCTGGAGACGTCGCGCCACGAGGGCCTGGACATCATCGAGAACGCCGTGGACAACCTGGACGCGCGCAGCGACAAGCACACCGTCATGGACATGTGCAACCAAGTCTTCTGCCCCCCTCTGAAATTTGAGTTCCAGCCACACATGGGGGACGAGGTACTGCGCCCGCGTCCCCCCTGCACACCTAGCTCAGGGCCAGGCCTCGCCCGGCCGCCCCTGCTCCGCGCCACAGTCCCTGTGCTGCTTCTGGCTCCTCATGCCTGTGCTCTCTCGTCACATGCTGCTGCTCATTTCCTTTCTTAATGAGAGGCTTGGCTCATTGAGGCTCCTCCTTTGAGTCTGCCTCTTACTCACTATCTCTCTCAATTAGAAAAGCCATGATTTGATCCTAGCTGGACTGCCTTACGGATTTGTAGAGGTGAAACTTTGATTTGATGGAGAAGTTCCAGCTTTAAAATGCTGTGTGGGAGGCACTTTGTGCCCCAAGGTAGTGCACGGCTGACCAGAAGGGGCCACCCAGCCTCTCCAGAGCCCGCGGGAACCTGGGGTGCTGGAAGGAGTCATCAGGGCTTGGACAGAGACTGACGGGCTGCATCCCCTCCCGGCTCTCCCCGCTGCCCAGGTGTGCCAAGTGAGTGCCCAGCAGCCCGTGCAGACCGAACTGCTGATGCGGTACCACCAGCTGCAGTCGCGACTCGCCACGCTCAAGATAGAGAACGAGGAGGTAGGAGAGAGCGGCGGGCGCAGGCTGGGCTGGGCACCCGCGTCCCCGGCGCACCGCCTCGCTCGGCCCTGCCGCCGGCCCCGCTGCCCCTTGGGCTGCTCCCAACCCTCGGTCCTCCGCTTCTGATAGGTACGGAAAACCCTGGACGCGACCATGCAGACGCTGCAGGACATGCTGACAGTGGAAGATTTTGATGTTTCAGATGCCTTCCAGCACAGTCGCTCCACTGAGTCGGTCAAATCCGCTGCTTCGGAGACCTACATGAGTAAAATCAACATTGCCAAGAGGAGAGCCAACCAACAGGAAACTGAAATGTTCTACTTCACAGTGAGTCTCGTCTTGCATGGTATGGGACACAGGACATTAACTGCGGTTGTGTCCCGATTTTCCCCGCTTATTAGTGAAGAGCAAAAGCCAACTCAATTTCTTATGTGTTTGTCTCCTGTTTGCTTTGGATTTGGAGTGCGTTTCTCAGTGGCACAGCACTGCACAGAGAATGGCAAGCCTTTTTGCTCTTAATGTAGAAGGAACAGCTGTAGAACCCAGTTGTGAGCCCAAACTTACAGAAATCGGTACGAGTAGGTCACAAATGGGCTTGGAGGGTATCGCCATTTGGTGGCAGTTCCTGGACTGCAGCGAGTCTGCAGTTGGTGCTTGGCTTCTGTGGTAGGGCACTTGCACGGTACTGGTAGAGTACCTGTGGTACAAGCCACCTCTCTGGTGAAGCACTTGTAGTGCAAGCCGGAAGACATGAGGTCAGCAGCAGTAGCCCTTGTTTTATCATGGCTGATGGGGTAAACAGGCTGGAGTTAGTAGCATGTTGTGGCGTTTATATGGGCATGGAAATGTTTCTGATTTCTTTATAACAGTATTGTTATTCCAATTCAGGAATTGGAAGAAATTTTCTTCCTCAGAAGAAAAAAAAAGAGATGAAAAAATGTAGCAGTTTTGGATCTGTATTGTGTTGGATTTTTTAGATGCTTTTTGCAAGTATTTGTGATCTTTCTCATTGGCTTTTGTTTTCCATCCCCGTGTTCGTTGCTCCTGCGGCCTGAGCAGTTCTTTGCTCCTGGGTGTTAGGGATCGGTGCCAGGACGAAGGGGCGCGTTCGGCTGCGCGGTGCCCGTGGCTCGGCGCGTGCCGCGGCCCGTGCCCTGCGCCTGGAGGGGTCGGGCTCCGGCGCTGCTGCCCCTCGCTTTGCACGAGGGCCGCGTGCAGGGAGCCCCCCGGGCCCTGCGGCAGCCCCCGCCATGGGGCAGCAGTTACCACCTGCTTTGCTGGGGGTCCTCACTTTGGTTCTGTTTTTAATTGCAGAAATTTAAGGAGTATCTGAATGGCAGCAACCTTATCACCAAGCTGCAGGCCAAGCATGACTTACTGAAGCAGACCCTGGGAGAAGGTGAGTTGCAGGGCTGGCTCCGGAGAGAAACTGGAGAGATTTAGAATTGTGATTCTGCAACAGGAGAGAGTATATTTAAATTTAAGTACTTTGTCTACATTTTAAAGATAAACAGCCTGTGGTCTTGTTGTGCGAGAGCAGCCATGAACATCTTCACGTGGAAACTTGCAGCATTTTCCTGCAGGTCACGGATCAACCTGCTGCGCAGACATTCAGTGGTGTTTAGCCCAGAAATGGCTGTTTCAGCAGGAGCTGATTTTCATTAGAGTGAAGTCTGGGTTTGCAAAACCCTTGCTGTGGAATTCTTTGCTTTTTTAGTGAGGAGTTGGCTGCAAACTTGATTTCTGTAGGTGCCAAGGGAGAACAGGAAGGAGGAATGTGTGGCCAAGTGGTTCTTTTTTATGTGCCTTGGAAAAAGGAAGAATAAATCAGCTTTCCTGGCCTTGGGAGAAAGGCACAAACAGCATGCACAATTAGTTCACTTCTTTTTTTCCAGTGGATTGACAAGTACTTTAAAAAATGAAGAGATCTTATCATTGGTGACTTCCTGCCTTTTATATAGATCCAGGCAGTAAAAATACACCAAGGGAGTGAGAACGCTGGCAGGCTGCGGAGAGCCCGCGTGGGGCGACGGGCTCGGGTGCGTCTCGTGGAGGCGCCGAGGGCGTCCCGCTGCGTTCGGGGCTGCTGGGTGCTCTGCGGGCAGCGCGTGATGTCGGGTTGTGGGCAGTGGGTGATGTCGGGTCCCCGGGGTTGTCTCCTTACCGGCCGCCCTCTCCGTGCCCGTGCTTGGCCCGGGCGCAGGGCTGTGCTGAGCGCTGCTGTGGGGCCCCGTGGCGCAGCGGAGCTGCTGCAGTCCCTGCTCCGGCGGCCGCGCCGCGCAGCGCACGCGGCCCTGGAGGCACTGCCAGGCAGAGGCATCTGCCCCTGCACTGCGGCCCTGCGCCCCTCCTGGGGACGGGGTCGCTCGCAGCCGCCTGTGGCTGCAGAGGCCTGCGGGAGCCTCGCGCTCTTCCGCTTCGTCTTTCGCCTCAAACAGCTTGCTGGTTAAAGAATCCAAAGTGTGTGTGCGAGTGCAGGGCAGGGTGGGGGCGTGTTTTATAAGCCATTTTCTGGTAGGGAGAAGTGATTGAATCTTGGGTGTTTTTCCTTTCTAGGTGAAAGAGCTGAATGCGGAACAACCAGGTGAGAGTTCTTCAGTTCCCTCTGCTTGGGGGGGTGTCTTTGGTGCCTTTGGCAAGGCGCGCGACTTGCTCTGGGGGGAGGATTTCTGGTGCTGGGGGGCGAAGCCGAGCTCTGCTCCTCGCCCCACTGATGTACGTGGGTTAATGGGCGTTAGCGACGCCGCTGTGCTCAGCACCCCCTCCTGCTCGCTGCTGCCCGGCTCGCTTGGGCACCTCGATGTGCCGCCTAGAAGCATCTCGCGGGGCTCTGCGCGAGCACGGAGGCTGCTGGCAGCCCGATGCAGCAGGAGAGTTTGATCCGCTCCAAGGAACGTCTGCACGAGCACTGAGGACTTGCTGCAGTTGTAGTGGTTTCAGAAAATGGGACACGGGCCGGGAAGGCCTCTAAACGCCCCCAGAACTCACAGCAGCTCTGCATTAACTTTTCCCAGCCCTGTTTTAGCTCTTGGCAGGTTTGCAGTCTCAGCAAGTGGCCCCTATCCCGTGCTGGAGGCGCTGAGCAGATGGCAATGCCCGGGCTGCCTTTCCGGGCAGGAAGGGAGGCTGTGGAGGCCGCAGGGAGCCTGGGGTGCCGGGGCTGCCGCCTTCTGCCTCCCCCGGCCCGAGGGGGTGGGAGGCGACGTGGGGCCGTAGGGTCTGGTCCCTGCACGGGGCGGCTCCTGCGCCCGGATCAGCCCCTTTCCCAGCCCGCTGGAGTCGAAGCTTCCAGGGCAGCCCTGCGCTTCTGCCCTCTGCCAGCCCCAGGGACTGTCGCAGGCTGTAAGAGCACCGAGTCGAATCAAAATCGTTGTCTCTAATTAAGACACTTGATTGAGGTACCCCCGCATCGCAGTTGCCACCTTTGCATCGGTGCCTTTTGGAAGGTGTCTAACCATTCAGCTCCCGGGGCAGGACTTGCGCATGAAGTGGCCTTCATGGCCTCCTGTTGCCCCAGGGAAGGTTCAGGGTAGACACGAGGAAGAATTTCTACGTGGAGAGAGGAGTCAAGTGTTAGAACAGGCTGCCCAGGGAAGCGGTGGAGTCCCCCGTCCCTGGCAGTGTTCAGGAAAGGTGCAGATGAGGCACTTAGGGACCTGGGTTAGCAGGGGATGGTGTGGAAGGGTTTACGGTTGGACTTAACGATCTTAAAGGTCTTCTCCAACCATAATGATTCTGTGATTCTCTGAAGGCTCCCGGTGGTGGTTTTGCCTGTGCTGTGGTCCCTCCTCTGCTGCTGGCACCGCTGGAGGCAGAGGGCAGAGCAGAGCTTGCCTATGAAGCCCTCTCTTTCTCTCTCTTGTAGACCAGGCTACTTTATCTTGCATCTCTAGCTGTCAGCAGCAGAAGCCAAGGCGTGAGCAGCAGCCGCCCGTTTCCGTGGCCCGGTTGGCAGGAGCAAGGGGCGCCTGCAGCCCTTGCTGAGCCCCGGGGGGGCTTCAGGATCCCCTGACCCCTGGCGAGGCGCTGGGTCCCCGGCCAGCTGGCGGATGCAGCTCGGGGGCAACCGGTTGAAGGTTCGAGCTGGTGGTAGCAGCAGTGCAGGGGGACGGGGCGCTCAGGTGGTGCCAGCGAACGGCCGCCCCCCGCCAGGCCCCAGTGCCCCCCAGTGCTTCCAAGAGGCCATCGCCGCCGTGCCGTGGTGCGGCCAGGGGACCCGCGGGCCAGGGGCACCGCCGCTGTGGCCGGCTCGGAGGAAGCGAGTCCCGCGCGGGACGCGGCGCTGGCGCCCGCCCTGGTGACGCGGGGCAGGGGCCGGCGGGCGCCGTGGGGCAGGGGCCGCACGGGGCACAGCGGCTCCGCTCG
>JAVCKT010001191.1:715-16081 GCA_032273925.1 Rhynchotus rufescens | reverse complement strand
GTAGTATATTATAATTTATACCCTAATGTAGCATATTATAATTTATATCCTAATGATTAGTAGAATTTAGTTGTCAATACAGCAGTGAAGCATACTTGGGAAGTATAAATTAATACTTTGTTTGAAGGAAATCAATATCATGGATACCAGCTGTAATTCTCTTCAATGGAATAGCTTTGAAATAAATCAGGAAGGTTTGCTGAAAGGTAGCTGTCTTTGGCATTCCATTAAAATGAGGATTTATCCTACCCAACAGCTTCTGCTTCTTCTAAGTTGCAAGATGAGTACAAATTCATCTGAGCCTTCCACCTGGATGGTGCTGAGCACTGCTAGTGCTCTGAGCCTGTGTGAGTTCAAGGATGCCCAGCATCTGATAAGAGCACTTAGCACCTTCCAGAAAAGAGCCCTAGAAGGGGCCACACTCAAAAGGATCTTTGGCAAGAATTTTCAGGAACAACATAGTCTTTTAAAAGCCTTATTTCTGCCTTATAAAGAAAGCCAGGAATCCACAGGCTGGATTTTTGTAGCTGTAAAGGCTTGTACCAAAAGTAGATGGGCACTGACTGCGTTTCAGGCAGCCTTTATCTCTTACGGCAATCAGTAAAAGTTAGGGGATTTGGTGTTTTGTTTTGTTTTTCCAGAAGTCTCCGCTATATTCCCTCCAATACCACTAGGCAACAATATAATCTTTAAAATGCACTTTACAAAACGCCAGTTTTAACTGGCAGAGGTCCTCCTGGAAATGCTGCTATACCGCATTTTAGAACACACATTTAATTTTGTAACAGGGTCTTAGCTCTACATTTCACAGCTCTCCATCACACAAGGATGGCAAGATCCTTTTCAGAATTTACAAATGTTTTCAGCATATTTGTAAGGAAAGCAAAGATTATCTTCCTTTCTTATAGCTGATACGCATTATCCCACGGGAAAATCCCACTTTTATTAAGAAATCATACACAAACACTAAATATTCAGTTAGTTAGTACCATCAGTAAAGTATTGATAGATATATTGTAAATTCTGCTCTTAAATTTTGCATTAAAATGGTTAAATAGATTGTCGGAAAAAGAGAAGAGTTCCACTCAAAATTCCCTGCTTTATGCAAAACGCAGTCAGAAAGCATCTATAAGGACAGGAGATGTCTGCATGTGTAGAGATACTCTTGCAGCATGCTGACTTCATAACTAAGATTCTTTTTCATTTAATTCAATCACATTAGATTATGGTACTGATTATGATCATATCCACAAATCAGCATTTTAACTGAGTTTCCATGGAAACACTATATGCCCCTGTTTTCTTTTTAGACAAGGCCTTGCCTGTTTAACAACTTGAACAAGTTTGACGAGGACAACATGTTTTGTTTAAGTTACATTAGCTGGGGCCAATATTTCCTAATTGCATTACCAGGAGAAACATTTACAGCAGTACTTTTACCATGGAAAACTTTCCATAGCTTAGTCCATTTTAATCTCTGAAAAACAGGAAGCAGCATTGCCATTGCTTATCAAACTTAAAATGTGTTAAAGGGATTTAGATCGGCACAAAAATCTCCTCTATTGAACAACAACAGTGGTCTTGCTTTGCAGTCTTTCTACAAAAAGCCATTACTCCTGTGTATCCCCCTGAAATTCCCATTGGAGAACATGTGCTGATGGAGACAGGGTGGTCCAGAGGCTCCAGCACTGAGCGGGAGTCACAAGGGTCCGGCCTGCTCCCTGTTTCCCTGCTTAGCTGCACTGTGGCCTAGAGCAAATCCCTTTGCTCTTCTGCAACCCCGTCTGCGAAACTGGAGCAAGCACACCCAGAGTGCTGTGGAAAGTGAGCTGAATTTTATGAATGAAAGCAGAAATATTTAAGCATTCCTACAATCACATGCTATAGATTTGGGTGCAAGCGTACTGTAGGAAAAAAGCATTTGTCTAAGAAGCTACACTCTGTCCGCAAACCCTTCTTCTAGGTAGCTCTCTACTGCAAATTGCAATAGAACATAGGATGTATTCGGAAGACAGAACAAGGATCCCTATAAAAGGCATCCTTCTTAAAGCTGGTGGAAAAAAGACAGTTCTGTGTCACAGCAGATTCCAAATATATTTGCCTTCTGAATTCTTATCAAAGTAGAACAATTTCTACATAATAAATATCTGTTAGAAAATTCAACTTAAATAGATACAGCTATGGGAAAAAAATAGGTTTCGCATGGGAACCATTTTTACTGAAAGCTGGCAACTCTAATCTGATTTATTGAATTTACTTAATTTGTTCTAATAACTCACAAAATATTTTCTCTCTGATCATTTAGTTTTAGTTTATAAACAGTCTGCTTAAAATAGCGAAATGTGTATGCACAGATCTGTTGCTCAGAAATGAAATTCTGGAGAGTACCCGGCCCACCCAAAGCAGGGCTGGCAGCTCGAGCCAGCTATGGCTTTGTCTAGCCAAGGCTTTAAAACTTCTAAGAACAGCAGTTTTACATGATAACCAGACTGCAACCTCGTGTTTAGATGTAAGAAGAGAGGATCTGCATAGGACAGTCAGGAACACAATGCTCAAGATTATAACCAGAGGAATAAAAAAAAAATAGGCTGATCAGAGAAGCAAACACCTAGAATAGCTGAGCTAATGAAACATTTATCAGCAGGTAAAAGCATAACCAACTAAAGGCAATATGAAACTAGGGGCTTACTTTCCACTGAAAAGCCTGTAGTGCATGGGCTGTATTGCTACTTTCTCATAATAAGTAAAAAAGTTTTTTTCAGAAACAAAGGGCCAGCAATATAGTTCTTTGAGCTTAAATAATCTAACTCTGCTCAGAGATGGAGAGAAAACGGACACCAAGCAAAATACTGTACAATTCTGAAAAGGAAAAAGGATAAAAAGTTTCAGCCAAAATATGAGTAACCAAAGTCAGCCCTGCCATTATGTTCAAAAATAACATACTGCAGAAGGAAATGAAAGCAAATTATGATCAAAATATGCCCTTTTTGACCAAGACAGCTATAGCTATTTGGACAGAAGCACAGTGAGGTTGGGAACTTTTGAAATTATACCCTAAATTAATCAGTAGTAAAATAGAATCAGTTTTGTATGAAATACAAAGGGGGAAAACACAGTGTATTTAACAGTAGTATGTATTATCCATACACTTCAGCAGCAATCACTAGTAATGAAGTAAAATTCTGACATAAACACTGAAGACAAAATGATGAGACAGACATTTATGAGTTGCCTCAATTTTAAGGGAAATAACCTACTTTTAGCCAGTATTGTTCGTTATGCCTTCCCACAGGCATTCCAACCACCGTAATAAATTTGTTATCCTCTCAACTAATGCACTTGCTTTTCCCAGAAAGTTCATCCCTTCAGCACACTAACATCATCTTAGCTAACAGTAAAATGGAAACTACAGTTAAAAACTTGCAAACAGCTTTGGTCACCACAAATAAAAACTACACATGGCTCAATATTATGAGCTAAAACATTTGTCTAAGACATTCTCCTTTCCTACCTAGCAGACAGCATGTCAGCCATTTGGTAAAATACTTTTCATAGTCGTATGGCATCTCTGTAAAGTGTTTTCAGTCTTGCTGAAGTCAATAAAAAAGTACTAAGTAGGATAGATATTTTAGAAATTGCAATTACTATTGAAAAAAATAGATTCTAGCAATGAGAAAAGGAAACATAGAATGAAGCTCTTCTGTGACCTCAGGTATACAGATAGGAAACCAGAACAGGCATATGGAAGAAAATATAGTCTGAACAGACAAAAGACATATGAATAGGTCTACAAGAGAATATGAATAACATGAAATGTGATTTTCCTTAAAGATTTCAATCTTTGTGTCCTTTATGTGCATTCAGGTTACCACAGTCAATATGCTCTCTTAATGCTGGTATAACTGTATCCCTATATAAACAGACTTTCATTGAATCTTCTTTCCGTATTTCATAGCCACAACTTTTTGCCTTATTTAAGTGCCTATTGTTTTACTCCTGCATAAATCTCTTCCTAGGTTATCTGAAATCCTTAATCATCTTTCCCATTCTCTCCCACATTACACTTTTAGAAAGAATCAAGTTCCACGACTGTTAAGAGTTATGCTTACGTCAGTGGGATCAAGCAGTTTAAATTTCAGTACCTATTAAAGGAATTTAATTATCCAACCAGTTCCATTTGGATACACAGTTACTGTTCTTTGCTAATCTGTACCAGATTTGCCTCTATTGTAATTCTCATTAATAAAATGTGCTCTGTAAGAGTTTTAATTTTTTTCCCCTCTTTTGTCTTACACTAGAAAGATTTCTCAGTGTCCCATTTTAGAAATTCTGAACAGAAACATCATAACCATTTATATTACCTATGTTTCCCAAGGATTTATCGTATCAAAAATCAGCACAAATGCATAAACTTCATTTACCCGTATACTTTCTCTACCCCATCATTTCATTTAAAACATTATGTGGGGAAAAAAAGACATTTTAAAAGTCTGCTTGATGTTTCAAATGTGTTTACAGATAAATAAATAAAGTTCATTCCATGTGATCTCTGGCCTGCTATAGCGTACAGACTTTCTGTGTCTGCTGCTCCATCCGTTAAAACAGTTGGCATGACAGAAATTTAGAGAGGAATAAAGAAAAACAAGCAAAGCAGCACACTGTCTATTGTATCAGGCTCATTCCCGGAATCAGATGGAAAAAGCTTACAACATTCTTACACTATGGGTGAAGCGGTCCCATTAGCAATGAGCATTGATGTTCCAATTTCTATCTATCCATCATATTCAGAGGCCTGCTAGCTGTAACTGTTACATAGCAGTATTGAAGAGGATTATTGCCTGGCAGTCAAAATGCTGTAAGATAGTTGCTAGATGGTAAATCATGCCCTACCTGCTGCAATGCACCTAAGATTCTTCCCAGAGCTACAAAGGCCTCAAGCTTATCTCTTGCAGCAAAGGGATACTCCACCAAAGTTTGGAACTGAAGCTACTGGGCATGTTGCTTAACCATCTGCTGAACTTTAAATGCACTGGCAGTGCTGGGGACAAGCTACTTCATGCCCTGCTTAAATTAATAACAAAAAATTCTAATTTCTAAGCTATTAGGAAAATACCAAAGTCTGGTTATTTTAACTGTAACAAATATCAGTCCTACTTCTGCAAGCTCTCATGTTCATGTGTCTATTATAAAGATACTAGGGCAAAGAAAAAAGTTTCCTTTTGAGACATAAATGCAGAGTTTTCAACACTTATTAGAATTACTTAACTACACTTAACTACAGAGGTCATTGATTATAGCAAAAGTAGGAACGGAATTAAAAAAGTACAAATCTTATTTTGTACCCCAATTGGTAAGCAGCAACTTAAGAGAGAAAGAGTAACATTTATTGTATTTTACAACCTTTCTTCACAATCTGAGTATGTTTCAAAATCCTTTTAGTGTAAATTGTTCAGGAAAAATCCTTCCAACTCTTTCCAGAATTGACACAGTAAAGCAAGCATTTAAAATCCACAGGAAATTCACATTTTCTTCCCAAGTTTGAATCCAGAGTCAACTATAGCCATAAAAATAATTTCTTATTGAATATATATAAAAATATATATAAAGAGAACAAAAACAGAAAATAAGAGTTTAGAAAAGGAACTTTTCCTCTGGTGAAACATGAGCAAGCAATCTAAAACGATAGTTAAGATGACCTCATTTTAAAGCATTTGAGAGGACTGAAGAGATATAAGATATTTAAATAAAACAACATGCACACCCTATTGTTCTTGATTTTTGGCATTATTTTCCAGTTCCTAGTTTTTGATCCTTTTGGTTTCTATCACCTGATGTCAAGCAGCATATGTTTCTATTTACAGTAACAACAAAATGAATGCACTAATTAACTCTAATCATACTTACTGGAGATATATTTTATCTATACATAGAAAGATGATGCTCTGCATACACAACAGGATATTGTCACAAGTCAGGAACTCATTCAGTGTTGGAGGTTATTTTAAATGCTGCTGTTTGAGACAGTAACAATATATCTGCACGCACATAACATTTGAGTTAAAGGCCCCTAGCTGCAACTTTATCTAAGCTGCAGTTAAGGTAAATTAATCCGGCATCTCTGTTCCCTGTGCTTATGCTCACTCCGAAGGCTTTCATCCCCTGTAATAAATTCTCTGTCTAGCAGAGTGTGCTGTAACGCTGGAGTCTGAGCATCTCCAAAGAACCCCTTCCCACCTTCACATCTCCCTGCTCCTTTAGTTACGGGAAAAGGGGTTAAAAGCCAAACCCGCTCCAAGCTACATGGCACAAGAGTCACACCATCCTGACAAACCGCTGACCAATATTCCTTCGGAAATGGAAGTGTTGCATCACCTGAGGGAGGTAGAAAACTGAGAAACCTGCAGACCAAGGATTGACCCAAACAGACATCTCCAGACTACCACCAAGACCTGTAGATTGGTAATGAGAGAATGTGCCTTCCTGGGTAGAGTGTATGGCAAAGAGTGCAGCGCGATGCCCCGTCGGGGCGGCCGCCGGACACGTGGTGCGGACCTGGGAGCAGCCACGCCAGCTCATCCGCTCGGCCACGGCATCGCCCCGGCCTCTTCTGGAGGTGTCACAGGAAGGAGTAAAAGTGCCCATAAATAATAATTATGGAAAAACACCGCCCACAGGGAAAGGTTTTTCTCCATAACTCTTGTCATTAGTGGCTGATTAAAGCCTGTAAGTGTGAAAGTTTATATCCCTTCTAAATGATTTTTTTTTTGTCCCATGAGGTAACCATGGCTCCAGATTATATACGAATCCTACTAATCTTTTGGTCCCAGCAACACGCTTCAGAGAATAATTAGGCATTGTATAAACAAGTACCAGATGTATCCAAGTAAGGAAAAACAGGCCATTGATAAGAGAGGAAAACTCTGCCCTTGCCCTCCAAGCCAGGGATCCAAAATACAATCAAAACTGCCTACTTGTTTCCTTATTTCTAAAGTTACAAAATGTTTTTTTCTCACTTTAAAGAGAGAAATCATTGTATGATGAGCAAGATTTGATGCCTTTAATCTCTGGCTTTATGCCACATAACCCAATGAAGTCTTTGGAAAAGGAAACCTGCATTGTCACCTCTTCCCGCAAAATATGACTGTCCATTTCAGGTCAACTGGAACCTCAAGCCAAATTTGGCTTGGTCCATTGGCTTAGACTTCTCTTCTAAAAGGCAGGCAGGAAGAGGCTCCTTAGCCTTCCTGTAACTCCTGTCCACTTTTGAGAATCTACTTCCCTATTAGGCACAAGCTGAGTGGGTCCAGAGCTCTCTGAGGACAAGGATTGTCTTTCTACAAATTAAAACATGAGGAATTCAAGAGTTTCTTGTCTTCTCATCTTTATTTGCCTTGTGTCCTGAGTCACAGCTGGACAAAAACAAAATCTTTTTCAATGATGCAGGATGGAGGGATGATAACGAAGGTTATACAAGAGAGGCATGGGATACTTCACATGAATTATTTTTCTCCTAATTCTTAATCCAGAGCAGTCTGCATTGCCTGCAGTTGCATCTAGAGTCTTCTGCAAGAGTTTACTAAGCAAGAGACATACATTAGTAAGGCTAAGGTTCATGTGATTTCGCTATAACTATTGCTTCTTTAACACTTTCACATTCAAAAATAGAAGGAAAACACTCTACTAGAAGGAATCTTATATAGAGAGGAATTCTCTTTTTTGTTTTATTTTTAAACCAAGCACCTGGACTTGATAGACAATATAGTTGAAGTGGAATGCTATAGTTTTTGTGTATTTGAATGATTTAATTAAATTGCTTCCTTTCTGAAAGTTTAATCCAGATGATGTTCTTCCATAAAATAGATGACTCTAATACACACTTTGTCTTCAGAACAGAAGGCAATGTACTGCCGTAACAAAACGTATGCTGGCAAAGCAGAACTACCCCCACCAGCAAACAGGGATAGGATGTTCATTGGTCTGCCTTGCCTATTGCAATGGGAAACATATCTTGTTACAACAAGGCACAAGTTAATTTAAGCAGTCACAATAACACAGTTGCTGCACCACATCAGACAACTGAAAAGAATTCATCTGGTTGTTTAAGAGGCCAGAAGTAGAGTAGATTTCATGGTTATTCTGTTTCTGGCAAATCTCTACCTGTGTCACAACTATAATTTTCACCACATCAGACTTCTCTGTCACAACCAAAGTATTATTACTAATAAATGGGAATAGGACATGGATTATAGGTTGGGGAAAAAATCTGTTTACTAAATATGTGTATTCAGAGATCTCAATACAAGGGAAAAAATAGCCACATCTACATGAAAAGCAAATCGACTGATTTAATCATATGTTTCCAAATTTGAACTCGGCATGAAGATTAAAACAAAACAAAAAGAAAGTAATAACTTCTTACACCACAATTCAGAGCACATGAAACAACCTCTGCATTACCGTTGGAAGTGAACCTCACACAGTGTTTAACTTTCTATGACCTTGTCCTATGATCATCTCTTTAATATGGTGAGTGCTAAGAATAATACAATTGTAGCAGCTAAGGATTACCCAAAATAAGAGAGGTGGTTGAGGGAAATTCTTTAAGGCTTCCATATGACAACACAACGTGCCTCGAGAGCTGCAAACCCACCTGGTCAGCAAAACTTCTTTAAAAAGGAACAACTTAAAAAAGTGATTCTTTGAATTCAGGAACCAAAATACAATTTTAAGCCCACAGAAAACTCAGAAGTATTATCACAACAGTAAAAAAAAAAATAAAAATAAAAATAAAAAAATAGAAAAGCTAATACATTCTACAATACTGACAAACGCCATGAAAAGGCTAATTATTGACACAAAAGATGAGTCCTTAACATATTAAGTTCTATCTTCATTAAAATGATTCATTGATATTATTTGTGTTAGGTCTGTATGTGTGCATACATACAAAGGTTGGGAAAGTAAAAGATAAATATATTGTGCAACAAAGAAGGTTTTGCTTTAACTTCATATTAATGCAAACTACTTTGCAACTGATCTATCTTTAAACTCATCACCCTTTCCTATGGAAAGCTGGAGCTATTTAATATGGCGGTGGTGCCAAGGAGTGCATATTTATGGGATTTCTCTATACTGAATTGCAGCCCTTCATCTGGTATCAAGACGAGGTGCCATTCATCAAGAGCGCCACAAACAATATGGTCTGCCTTTGGCAGCAATAATCCCGGCAGCCTCCAGATGAAGAGTTGTGTTTATTTGTCACAGTGTCACTTGTTTCATGGTGTCAGTCACTGTTCAGCTCTGCTCACTCTTCATTTAAGTGTCTTGACTTGTGTCAGAAACCATTCAGCAAAGCACACAGTAACAACAGCTACAGTTCTTGATAACACACCTGCTTTTTCAACCTGCTCTCTGAACAGCAACTGCAGTGCCCAAGATCTCCTGCTGCTGCAGGTTTAAGAAGTGATTTGAACCTTTGAGTTCTTTGAAATATCAAAACATCAATCCCTTTGTCATTACAACTGCTGTAGTATGAGTGATTTAAATTGCAAAAGTCACAGGCAGGTCAAATCACCATAAGGATTCATGGAGTGTTAGTTTAATACCGCCCACTACTTATCCCCAATAAAGTTGGAAAGAAATAAGTTTGTTCATTACTCTTGATGACCACACAAGTGTGCATGTCATTTTTACTGAGGCACCAGTTTAGTGTTCTCATGCAAGAAAATCCTGTCAGTATTCCTAATCCTTTTGGATGTCAGAAGAGTAAGCTTAGAAGAGCAAACAAGTGCACTGTCAAAACCATGTCATCAACACACAGGGCAATTCATAGTGATATTATACACTCCATTGCCTCCAGTCACAGCCCAGGATAATCAGAATCCATGGTCAGAATCATCTGATCTTGCAAAAATTGACACAGCATAGTTAATAATCCCCTCAAATTCAGAAACTCTAGTGGATTTAAAGAGAGGAGCTTTATTTTTCTGCCTTGCACTTGAGGCAGATTAAATAATCGAAAAGGCAGGGCTCTCAGGTCATGATTTGTATGCGACAGCTGTCCAGTTAAGAGTTGACAGACACTCCTTGCATGGCCAGTTGACTGATTGATTACAAGAGGCAGAGTCAGCCTCTGAGAGTCATAGATGGACAGTGGAAACAAAGATCACAATCAAGAAAAAAACCTGACGGCTGATGGAATAACTCATGAGAAATAGCTGCACTTCTATGCCAGCCACAGATACTGCCCAAAAAAAGACACAAAGGAAATTGGATGGGCACACTACAAATTTGACGTGAGAATCGGAACAAAGTGTATGTTACTGATCTGCACTGAAAACTGGTGGAGAGCAAGCAAACAAGCATGAAAGGTGAGATATTGATGCCTTTAGACTAATAGTGACATTATTCTGTGCTCTAAATAATATTGCCTTACCAGACAGTTTTTATTTTTAAAACTGCAGGGGAAGTTGAGTCTCAGTTTCTGCAGCCAACTGTTGCAGAGCTGTATAATGAACTGAACATACTGTCTATCTTGTTTGTATGGAGGTTGAATCTTTTCAAGTGAATCCTACAATAGAGGATTGAAAAGTTTCAGATTATGTATAATTTTAAATATAATTCATTTTAAAGTGAAAATTAATAGATATTTTGTAAATTATATTCTTAAAATAGCTTTCATTTATACATTTGTGATATTCAATGGTATAATCGCATGCAGTTGTTCTTCAAGAGGTTGATCCCTCTTACTAATTAATGTTTGATCTGATCTAAGTCAGTAAGTGGCTTATCCTTTATTTTCTAAAAGGTTTTAAGTAGTAACTGTCTATTTTTTTTAATTTTTATTTTTAAAGTAGTGAATAGTACAAATGACTTGAGGTATCTGAAAAAGGTTACAAAAGGATTTTTCAGTCTCCTTCTCAATGAGCTCTGATTCTTGTTAGTCAAAGAAATACATATTAAATTATTCATTATCTTTTTTAACTTTTAAGCAATGTACATGAATATAGCCTGAAAAAAGTACTTTGTTTTTAATATAAGATTGTTAACAATATATGAAGATAGAACTATTTTTCTTCAATAAAAGTCAATTTGAATACTTGCGAGCAGAGAATAACTATAAATACTAATTTCTCCTAAGTACTCCCGTGACCTCATTTATCTTTTTAGCAGCTTCCTGACAAATGCAGGTTTAGTGTTTAGAAACTCATATCTATGGGAAATACAGCTAACATTCAGATAAGGGAATTCACATCAAAAGTATGAACATGGATATTTTAAAAAATAAACCTACAGAATCTGGATTGCGGAAAATGGCTCTTATCTGTTTTTATAGCGAAGTCTTTGAAGCTTTTTATTCTTTTGACAGTACATTAACTTAATTCTTTCTAGGTAGCACGGCTAATAAAAAGGCAGAAAAATAAAAGCTCTACTTGGAACTCTTCTGGCATAAGACGCCTCAAAGTTATTACTGCTATGGAGAGTGAATCATTACAATGTAATAGTTTTAAAAACTTAGGGAAAACATTTTATTCAAGCTTCACGGCTTCGCTTCTGGCAAACTCGCTGAAAGCTATTTGTGCTTAAGTAGGAAGTACTTCACTTTAGGATCACTGAAGCACTGACTTTATTGTGCATTATATAAGAATTTTGGTATCACATAGGATTTAATAACATAAATTAAAAACTAAATTTCTTTTCACTATCTACATTGATGTTTATTATCAGACTGTATATCCTTTGCTTTTTTTTTTTTTAACTGATCTGTATATTAAAAAAATCAATTTCACATTATTGCTTCTTTCACTTGTGACACAGGTAACTGGCTTTTGTTTTTGAGCATCATCTTGGTAATACATGTGGCTCATGGATGTCCTGAAAAATGTCTCTGCTATACAGTTTCAAAGACTGCAGACTGCAAGAATAGAGGACTTACTGAAATCCCTACCCATCTACCTCCTGAAATTCAGATACTACAGTTACAGAATAATAGCATTTGGAAAATCCACCAAAATTCATTCACTGGAACTCCACTGCTCAAAATCTTAGATTTGTCTAACAACTCCATCTCCAGTTTGGCACCAGGTGCCTTCCAAAAATTAAAATACCTACAGGTTCTAAACTTAACCAGGAACCTCATTCATTATATAGAAAACAAGACTTTTAGTTTTCTCCCACACCTTAAAGAACTGGACTTGTCATCTAACAGCATAATACGTCTGCCCGAGACTTTGGGAAACAGCACGGGGAATATAACACTGCTGTCTGTGAAGCACAACAAACTTCAGAGGATGGACAGAGTTCTGCTGGAGTCACTTCCTAATCTGAAAGTGGTCCTCTTCAAAGATAATCCCTGGCAATGCAACTGCAATGTCTTTGGCCTTAAACTTTGGCTGGAGAGCTTTTTATACAGAGGTAAGGAACCTTTCTCACTAGATAGGATGCACATGCCAATATCTGATCTTCTTTAGTCACTATGGTCAGCACGAGTCACCTGGGAGAACATCTCCTCTAACAAGATTGGACTTGATGATCTTGAAGATCTTTTCCAAACATAATGATTTTATGATTCTATAAGCTATTCATATGCATAGCTTGGAGTATGCTTTCATATTATGGTTGCTTTCACAAATACAGGTGGTAAATGAGAATTATAAAGGAACTTTACATAAACATATTAAAAGAGAGAAGTTTGTACATATACACATATATAGATATAAACTGTGTGTAGATACATTCTGGAAATATATGTCTATGTATATATCCATACCTATATATAAAACAAGCACACATGTGCACACACACACACGCTCTTATTCTACCAGTGCATTTTGGCTACAAATCAAGATGTTCTGTTTAGAAGCTTTTTACCTGTATGAGAGCTCATATGAATCCTGACATCAATATTGACTTAACTTTAGAGAACACAGAATTGTGATTTCTCTTTAAGGCATAATACATACCAATATGTACTTCAATACTTTAAGAATATATTCTCTATGAATATATGTTGCTGCATCTTGGATGTGTTTATAATTTTATGATATCGGTGCTTAATTTCTTATTTTCCAAAAGGTACTAAATTCACAGACCATTTCCTGACAGAAATATGCAACATCATCAAGAGGCAAAGTGAAATTTATTTTTAAAAATAGCCTCATATTTTTGTCTGCACCTGCTATTAAATATATTCAATATACTCATTTTGCTCCATGTAAAAGATAGCATAATTCAATTCTGTTTTTGAGTATTTCAGAAGCTGTCTTTTTTTTCTTGCATTCAGACAAGCTTTGTGATTAAAAAGAAAATAAGCATTCATCATTCCAAAGCATCTTTTTCTGTTTTTTTTCCATCTATAGACAGTGTAGGCTGAGAAAGAATTTAAGTATTAAAGGATATTCCTTCCTTTCTGCTGAGAGACACGTCCAGGATTTGAGAATTCAAAAGAAAAGGGCAATTCACGCTTCTCTAAATCCAGTTTTGATGCTTGAATGTGATACAAATTGCTGGCTTCCTATCTGTATCACTAAGTAGAGCAAACACAGAGCACGTTACAACACAATGTTTGTGAACAGAGTCCCTCTTGCCTGCATCTCAGAGAGCTCCCCTCATTGGGCTGCCCTGTCCACCCTGCAGGTCCCCTGCAAAGCACTTGCGAGCAGAGCAAGGACACGAGCAGCAAAATACCAGTCTTTCGGCTAGGAAAACTCACTGCCAGGGAGAGCTTTGTCCAAACAGACCAAAGACAAACCCCTTTCAGGGTTAAAATATTAATACTTTGGATTAATAAAATATTATGTTGTCTGAGGTCTTTTGTTGCATTCACAGCCAATTTCAGCAGGGGTTTGCATCCCCCTGTGCAGGAGAAGATAATGACTCACGGTAAGCAGATAACTTTAATTACCCTGCCAGTAGCATAGCTTCTGTAGCATATCTCAAAAATAAACCCCAACTTTCAGGGGTGCCCTCCCATCTTTCTGATTCTTTCACAAATTGAAGTGCTATAGACCTTACAGATTAATTTTAGTCATTTTTTTTTTCAACAAAATAATAAAAATAGCTTTTCTAACTTTGTGTTACTCTACTCATGTGAATTCACATGAAGAAAAATTATTTATACTGCACTTCAATCTTTCCTTTTACTTCTATCACAAGCTTACTACAAAAGAGTACTGTGGCTCTACAGATATTCCTTAAAAGCCTTAACAAAATATTGCTACAGCATTGTCTAAATTTAAAATTAGTGTTGAATGTTGTACCCAGTATGATTTAAAAGGTTTCGTATTTCTTACCTGAATCTAGGCCAGGCAATTGATACTTGCTGCAAATTCTTAAATAAGCACAGAGAAGGCTTCACTTCAGGAAGAGCTCCAGTTTTCTACTCCAAGTATGTTTTTTTTTTTTAGTTCCTTACAACCATACAGGGCCAGAGTTGCAGAATTTAGAGCTTTATCCATATCCACACTTCAGGCTGGGGGTATCAGGGTCCTGGCTCTGGGTTTGGCTACTGAAGACCAAGAGAGTACCTACCATGCTACTGCCTATCTTGGAAATGATCAACATTTGTGGAGAAGATAGTCTCAAGATTTTGTTTTGGGCCCATCTGTGTTCATTACTTTCTCAAGCAAATTCTCTTCAAAATGAAAATCTCTGTTTCCCTTCTCAGCTGTTGAGAAGCTGCTTCTCAACAGTTTTGAAGCCTACCATGTAAACTCCTTTAAATCTGTGAATATTGTGACTTCCTTTTTTTCATGACAAATATTCACATATGGTGTCAGAACAATGACTCCTTCATGGGATATTTCTGTCAAGCCTAAGGGAATATGTTTACCAAGTATATTGCTTCCATTCTTCATTTATAAAAATAAGTAATGGTATGAATTTGCATTTATTTATTTTTTATGCCAGTACTGCTGGGTTTTTTTATTTATTTGTTTTTGCTTTTAAACTAGAATCCTGATAAATTACTGCTGGCTGGCAAATAATCATTTATGTGATTATTAAGGTGTAAGCGCCTTCCTTTGATCTAATTGGAAAGAGCACAAATTCAAAGCTGCCTGGAAGTTTCCTTAAGCTTTCTGTTTTACACAAAGATAACTCAGAACCTGCCAAAGCTCAAGCCTGCAATGTGTTATTTTCAGGAGGAATAAGCGATGGCATCATCTGCTCTGCGCCGGGGATTCGCAAGGGCAAAGACCTGCTCCGAGTTCCCTACGAGCTGTTTGGGGCATGTCCTCTGCGGACGGCGCACGTGCACGTGGCCAGCGCTCACCACCACCACCACGGCTTCGAGCACCGAGGCTCCCACAAGCACCTCCACCACGGCGAGCACGGCGAGAGCGGCCGCGCGAGCTGCGAGCCCAAGCC
>JAVCKT010001189.1:0-18968 GCA_032273925.1 Rhynchotus rufescens | reverse complement strand
CTGTGATGATAGCAGCAAATGGTGACAGATTTAAGGTGTGCTAGAGAAGGGAGCTGAACGAGCTTGGCTAAGTTCAATTGAAATGTTTCCTAACACATCAGTTTGTTGAACTGACTTTAGAACTATGCCTTAGATTATTCTAAAATTCCTACAACTTTTAAGGATGAGAAATGAATATGATGATAGTATGGAAAATGAACTGTAATCATTCAGGGCTATGGAAGATTGAGGGAATGAGAGATTGCCTTACAGATGGGAGATATTTCAATCCATGAGTTCGTTAGCTTTAGTAAAGGTTTTCTTGCTTTATTTTGTAGCTTTATAATTTTCACTAATTACAGGTTCCCTCTCAGTCTGTATGTTCGTTTTTACAATGTCAACACATGGATGGAAAGATTTATATGTATTTTGTTTTTTTCTACAAACAGTTCCAAAACAAGACATTTCTTTTTTCCTCAACTGATATAGTAAATTGTATGTCTGTGTATCAAATTAGAATATAAACAAACTTTGAAGAAATATATGTTAATGAAATAAGAAAATGTAATACTGCACTGCAATGCTTCATGTCAGCAACAACAACAAAAAAAAGAATAATTACAAAATATCAATATTCATGAGGGCAAAGAAAAATTCTCACAGAGCGTGACATATTGCCAGGGCTGAGGGCTAATGGGCTTTTTACCTCCTCCTTTCTGGTTCTGTTTTTGGCTTTTTCTCTGTGCAGAAGTCTGGTAGAAGAAGCGAACATGACTGTCAGAACAGTGTCAAAGACAGGATGAGAAAGAAGAGCAAAGACTCCCAAACAGACGTGCTGATTCCTGGGAAAGACTTAACCAGGTGTGCTCCAATAAGGAACTCAGTTACGAAATATATCCAGAATTGTGTGGAGAATGAGGAGCACAAAACTCACAGCATCCCTCTTCTTCCCCCAAACTCCCCAGGAAAAGAGGGCACAGATGTGCAAAATACCATCATTCTTCAACCAGATTTCTTTTTGGCTGCTGCCAGACCCTGTACTGTACTAACAGATTTTTTTTCTGGTTTGAATTCTGCACAAAGAACAAGTAAGCATGTAGAAAACACAGGAAAAATGATCAAAAGATGAATTACCAAGAGAAGGAACTAGTGGGTAAATAGAGGGAGGGAAAAGATGGAATAAATATTCCATCTGAAAGATGGAATAAATGAGGAAGAGGAGCTGAGAAGCAAGGGCTATCCACAGAAGACAAAAAAAAATGGCAGTATAAGAAATGATATGACTATGAGAAAGAAGAATTAAAGATGACTGAAAAGGGAAAAAACTCTTGAAGGGAGGGGAGAGAAAAAGACCACCAATCCAACAAATTTGCAAAAGTAATGATGCAAAAAAAAAAAAAAAAGGCCTGAAAAAAACCTGAAGAACTCCAAGCAGATTAATTAAAAAAGCATGTCAGTGACATTACCTACTGACAAAAGTTAGCCATGCACAGCTTACATCCCTAATATGGAAGGTGAGCACTTTTGCTCCACTGAAACATGGAAATCATTTCATAAAAATTACATTTGTATATCAACCTTGTAAGTCAGATAAATAGATGTCAAAATCCAAACTAAAGCAACAAAAAAAACCTGCACTGAGCAGCAACCATTATCAAAGTTTTGAGTTTCATATTGTAGCTTTTATTGAAGATGAACAATGAATCCTTTAGGATGCTAAGTAATGAATTTTTTTCATGTGTTACAAACACTGGGATGGCTCCTGTGGTGGGAGCATATGTCTGGGCTTAAAACTGCTGTTCTAAAATTGCATCTCCTAACATTTTCTAATTAAAAACTGTTTTTAATAACTATACCATGCTTTTCTGTCCACATTTATAAAGCAAGAAAAAATAATATTTTGAAGGGAACTAGTCTGGAGAAATGTTTAGGACTGACAATGCTGGTTGCTAAAGGCCTGGATATCGATAGGGAGAAGAAAAGATGTTGCTGGTATCACACAAGCTCTTCCTTGACAGAGTGCCAAAGCCCTGTTTTGGCCAGACTGAAGAGCTGATCTCATTTCACACTGATTATAACCTCAGTGGCACGATCAGCAGAGTTGTTCTTGATTCATTGTGTTGTAAATGAGAGAAGAATCATAGCCTAATTTCTGAAACATTTTCTCCTTGTCTTTTAAGGCTTAAAGTGTTCCAAGTGACTTTAAAGCAGTGACAATTATTCTTGGGGCCAATTAGTTTGGACATTTAAACATTTGTAGGTTCTTAATTTGATGCACACTGCAGTGTTTCAGTACCTATGCACATATTTCATGTAAGAAGTTACCAAACGGACCAACTAACTCAGCATGAAACTACCAAGCTCTGTGTCCTGCATGATCATGAAAATTCAGGAGTGAGCACTGAAAATGTGTGAAACTAATGGAAAATGAGTAAGGACAAGAACTTTCAGTCAATCAGGTTCAGTACACAGCCCAGGTATACATGAGCAGGAATGAGATTTTACTCTTTCATGTGAAATTAGAAAGAAATAGGTTCCTAGGAAGAAAACTGATAAATCATATGTTAGCAAACACATTCTGTTCCTGCAAAATTTTGGCAGTACATCACACAAAACAAACTGCTGAATTATATGTTTATTTATTCTTTCTTTCTCATATAGGATGTATGAAGATATAAATATGTGTATGCATACAAATATATGTGTATATATAAAAGATTTATAAATTTTTATAATATATAAAAAATCAAAATAAATCTCTATATTTATCTTATTAAGTTTACCTTCACAGAATAAATATATATATTTACATAGATAATATATAACTTCTTATAGTAAGATAATATATAGCTTCTCATGATAATATGCATTATGGCATTCTGGTTTATTTTTTTATGTGCTGAGGAGTCTGTCCTGGGTTGCAGAACCAGAACATGGTAACAAGGTGAGTCTCATAAACCAGCAGACCTTGTTTGGATTGTGCCATTTTCAGAAGCAGATTTGTGACTTATTTCAATAAAAAGAAAATTGGATGCAAGCTGACTGCCTATTTGCAATGAGCAGAAATGGTTTGAACTGTAAAGCCTCTGAAGGAAAACAGTAAACACTGCGGTCTACTGACTAGGTGAATTATACTGGAGCAGTTTACTGAGACATGTCAAAGATCCACATAGCTATGGAATTTCATTTTCATGTTTATATTCACAGAAGAGATGGTCTGGAATCAAAATACACTATCTGCTGTCCTTCACTAGCCAACGGAAAACATTAGAAAACAGGCAGTATTTGCCAAGCTGACATTTTTTCTTATACTGTTGTTAGGCTGTGCTTCCCAAAAACAGTTTTACAAGCCTAGACTGATAATTGTATATGATAGTGTATATGATAGTGATAATTGTATATGATTTTCTTTTGTTCTGATAGAAGTTATTACATTACATTACATTATATTACATTAAATTAAAATTCTGAGATAGCTCACTTTCTACCTGGCTGCTCGTTTCCCTGGTAGGAAGAGAATAGAGCATCCCAGGCCAAGGCAACAGATCTTCTGCATGGCTCAGATGCCTCTACTGAGCTAATTCCCCTCAAGCTGCATTTTTGGTGACCAATTTCTGACATATGGGAATATGAACTTTGCTTTTGCCCGGAAATGAAACAAAAGGAAAAGGTTCGCAGAACAGAGGCATCCAGAACAAACTCTTTCAACATGATCAGGACATTTCATTTTTGTCTGAGAAACTACTTGCGGTTCTGGGAAATGGGTCTACAGAAGTCCACCTGACTGAAGTATGCAAGACTTTTCTTGACTTTAGTCCTGAAATTGTGCTAAGAAGACACCATAGTGAGGCACAGATGAGAAAAACAAGAGGTGAGAAATTCTGTATTCATATATTCAACACCACTTAAAGTAATGCGTTTTTCTAGTTCAGTGTTCTAGCAGCAGAGCTATGCACCTGACTTGAGGTAGGCCAAAGGACTTCTAAAACAAAATAATCCTGTTCCTACACAGTCGGAGTTTTAGCTAATATCATTAGTATTGGCAAATGTCAATTGAAAATGGTAATTTATCTATTGATCTTAATTACTAATAAAATGCATATAGTTTGTTGAATGATGTGTTCCAAGCTTTATGAATTTTGTTATGATACAATGAAAAATATTTAATAAGAAATTAACCTTCACCTGACCTACATAAATATTTACATTGCAAATAGAATTTATGGATGCTGAGTAAATTCCTACATATATACTTTAGAAGCTCTTAATACTCACACAGAAGATCATTTTGGCTTGATTTATATAATCTGAGGCAACTATAATTAAGATTTTTAAAGAAATATGCCTTATCAGTTTCTACTTTAACAATTATGTTTTTCATCGGTATGACTGTAATTCCGGTACAAGCTAAAAAACATGATATACTTTGCATGAGCACAAATCATTATGTATTACAGTGATTTCTGTTTTAACATTTTCTCGAAGAGTGCAAGAATGCATCCTCAAAGAGCATGAAGGAAATTATTGCTTTCCGCCTTATTATCTAAGACTCCATATATCCAGGATACAATGGAGTAAACTTAGCATTGCTCAAAGGATAATCAGTTATCTGTGCCTGCTTCTAACCACTAAAAATAAGCTAGATACTTTTTCAGTGAAAAGTTGGGCTACACAAATATTAAATACGGAAGAATATCATGGAATATTGCATTATTATAAAGGGAATTCTACTGCAATTTTTAAGATATACTATTAAAAGGAATTCACTGCACGTAATTTAGCTGTCTAAAAGTTATCTTATACATGTATAAATGTAATTTGCACATATATCAATATACATACATGTGTACATGGGCTTTTAGCCAAAAAACAGAGCGATCCCTATATATATATATAATAAACGCACAACTGGACAGCAGCATTCCCTGCATGGGATGGAGGGTATTTTCTTGTCTACCCACCTGATTTTTTTTTTTTTTTTAAATCTACTTCCTCAGTCAATAACTAGGTTCACTGGGAAATTAATTCTATATTTTCTGTCTTATTCAGATCTTATTAATGATTGCTTTCCAAATATTATTTATTGTAAAGCCTCCTTGAACTCTTTATGGTGTATTACTTTATGAGATCATGTTATTGCTGCCTTAGTGAAAGCACTTTTATGTCCTGTTATTACTGTTATTATTATATTATTACACAGGCAGAGACATTTTCTTTTGCTTTTCATTTCATGTAGACTGATAAGCTGTTTATTAGGACTCATAGGTTAGAATGAAAAAAATCATGATTATTTGTTAGGGTGCTACCCTCTGAACCCTAATATTTGAAGGTTAGAAGAGGATAGTAACAGTGAACAGTCAGGTCCATATACTCTGAACTGAGGAATATTTAAATACAGGTGATAAGGACTCATTTAAGGCTGTTACAGTCTATCAGTTCACATACTACTTTCTGAAATGACCTACTTATTGGATAACATGATAGATGATGGTCAGAGCTCGTATGCATCAACTGTATAATTTTAGTTATACCACTCAAGGAGTAGAGTTTCCCAGTATAAGTGACAGACTCATGGCAAGAATCCATTATTTTCCCTGTATTTTAGATGTACAAAAGGCAAACACTGTGTAAATAATCATTCTTCTATATAAATTAATAAGCACTATATAAGTTTCATCAATTTATTTTGGTCATTTTTCATGCTTTTTTTTTGGAAGTTGCTTTTCTTAATAGCAATCTGACTAACCCTTGAAAACCTAGTTCTTAAACAATAAATAATTTACTGTAGATGTCATGTATTTTGACATCTTTGAACTTCTCTCTGTAATTCTTTCACTAGATGAGGCATCAAAATATCAAAATTGTACCACTGCATTTTCTAGTTAAACTGAGATCAGTCATGTGAGTGTAAAAGCAGCCTAGAAGGTGGCACAGAGGACTCTGCTCTGCACAGAGGAGGTTTCCTCTCATTTCTGAGTTTTTTTTGTCATTAATGAGTGAGATATTCCAGGATGTCATTCATAGAAAGATACTGCAACACAATATACATTGATACAAGAACTTAGTAGAGGAAAGACAAGAAAGACATTAGAAGTTGCACCTGCTTTAGCAAAGAATTAGTGACAGGCTGTGTATTCTGCATAGAATAAACTGGCCGTCAAGAGGAGGTGTATATCAATATCCAGGAATTACAAGGGACATACGACTCAGCTGAGTATTATTTTTTTTTTTTTTTGCACTTCTCATTCTGTGATTATTCTTTGCGACTTTACATTACCAGGGAAGTAAGAGAAATATTGAGTAAGAGGTACGTGGTTGGAATGGCCCAGGTATAGAGAATTACTGGATATGCTGGTTCTCTGTGTTTTGAGATAACTCTAGGTTTGAGTTAGAGATAACTATAGATTTGAATTCCACAGCTCTAATAAAGTCACAAAGGAGAATCTGGACCTCTCCTGAATATTTTCTTTTTACTCTTATTTCATTTTCATAATCAGAACTGGTTGCTTTTAAGTATTTGTGCATTTATTCAGAAATGCATAGAGGCCACAAGCAAGGTGAGATAGATGTTTGCATATGAGTTATGCATATAAACCTTTAAGAACATGTCAAATAAAGGAATCAAGTATAAGTCAGTTGAAGTCCGGGGCACCTATTTGAAAATATACTCTGCTATCTATAGTCACCCATCCATCAATGCTGTCTGTGGCACCATGTCACCTGCCGTGCAGGTTTTTCATTACAGCAAGAGTTACATCTGCATCAGCCACAACATGCGTCATGCTAAATAAATGAAATATTTCTCTGGATTACCACTTTACTCGAGTTCTTTCCACTATTTACAAAGAGTGAAGGGAACTGAAGGCTCTTGCATCCAGAAGAGTCATCAATAAGAAAAAAAAAAAAAAGGAAAAGCCATAAGAACAAATGAAAAAAAACACGTGAAACCCCCTCTGCCAAAAGACTGACAGCTCATACCCACACAAACTCATAACAACCAAAGCCTTGAGAATTAAATTCAAGTTGGTATGAACTACAGTTAAACTGTTAAAAAAACTTAAAAAAAAAAAACAACCAAACAATAAATTGCAACATCTTAAGGGGAACTTATTGGAGTGAGGCATCATTTAATCATCTCTAACATTTTGATTGAAGATCTCAATGAGAGAGTAAACAACATCTTAATGAAAATCACAAATGAAATTAGATTAGAAGGATCTTCTTGTATCCATTGGAAACCAGATGCTATGGAATGATTAGAAATGTGCAGAAAAAAGAGATTTAGCTCAGAGAAATGCTTTTTAATACTTCTCAAGAAAATAAGTACTCATGAAAGTATAATCATTTTGAAAGACGCCTAGAAATCATATCCAGAAGCAGAAGTAGATATCCATCTGCAAAAGGTTATGCCAGCAAGAAAGGTCATTGAATCATTCAGACACTTAAGAAAATGCAGGTCTTCACATTATTTAACAGAAAGCAGAAATATTTTTCTCCATTTCTTATGTAGAGCCAACTATGTAGAGTCATTTATGGAAGTTGCCTTCATGGACACTGACACACTTCTTAAAGGATCCCTTGTTATCTGCAGAGGAGCTCTTTTCCTTCCAGTTTGGAGTTAATATTCTTGGTTCATTTTTATTTATGGAATAACTGTAACTGTAGGATACAAACAGAAACACCAGAAGAAAGAAGAAAAATATACCTGGATAATATTTTATCAAAGAAGTTGTCTGGTTTTGCTTATCTAGCCAAAATCTTTATTTCAGACCTCATCATCTGTCTTAATTACTGAGAATACCTCTTATACAGTATTCCCAAAAGAAAGCTTTCCTTCAACCCATAAGAAAAAAAAAAAATGCTTCTTTTCCTGAGCTTGCTGCCCTTCCAAGTTCCTTCTGCATTTTTTCCCAACTTCAATTAGATTTTCTCGTCCTCCTCTTCCTCAAAACTTTTTTCCAGTTCTGCCTTACTAATCTGTGAACATCTCTTAACACCTAGCCCACAGTGAGGAAGTTTAGGTCAGTATTTTTGGCTGCAGTCACCATTTCTGCAGTTAATCTTAAGCACATATCACTTCTTGATTGGTCTTCCTGACCTATCATAACATTGTTCTTCTTGTCCAACTTACTCTTTAATTCCCACTTCACTCATGAAACTGAGAAGGAGTTAATGTGTTAAGAGGTGAACCTGAGAGTTACTTGGCAGTTTATATTACACTGCTTTAGAACATAAATTGTACAGTAAATGCTCTTTCTCTCTGTGACTTCTTTCATATGTCACTTATCTTTTTAGTTTATATTATCTCTGAAGCAATAACTGTGCCATTTGGCTTGTTTAACTTGTGTCTTACTGTGGATAATGTATGAGAAGAATGAAAAAAATATGTAGCAACAATAATAAAAGATGAAAGGCAAATTGAAGGAATGTATTCTGTGAGATTATAAGTATTATAAGAAGTGAAGACTGGATGCCTACACTGAGAGCAGTGATTACCAGCATACATAGCAGTAGTTACTGCCAGCAGTTGGAAAGGAATATTTGTTAGTACTTTTAATACTTTCTCCTATAATAAAATATTAGATTTCAAGGCTATCTCTGTAGTGTGTGTGAGTAATAACTAATAAAGAAACATCATGACAGATCACAACTTTTGGAGGAGTTTAACTGCTAGGAAAGACAGGAAATATTTACATTAGCTTAGGGTACATCACTCCAGAGTAATGGGATGAGATTAAGAAAGGCGAAACTCAAGTTGAACATCACATAAAAGCTTCCTGACAGTGAGATCTATTGGGCCACACAATAATTTCCCTTAGGATATTTAAAATGAGACTAGACTATGCATCTACTTGGGCAATTCAGTGGCAAATATATAGTAGGAAACAATTTTGCCTTGAAAAAAATGAAAGACAATGCGGTCTAATACATTTTTGCTACCTTTAAGCCATGAATCCATGAGTTTGAAGAAAACTGGAAAAAGAAAAATAAACTTTCTTAAGTATCAGGCAGATCATCAGAGGAGAAAGTTAATTGTGATATAACTTTGGTGATTTTATAGATCATTGCCCTGCATGAAGACTGTCGATCTATATAGAACATGAAATTAAGTAGCTGAAGAGCAACCAGCCCCACTCCCCTCCAATCTGGAATCTCTTTTTCAGTCACTCAGGCATAAAATGACTCCCTTGGCCCAAGTATTTCTTCCTTCCCACCCCCACATTCCTCATCATCACTTTCACAGTACAGGATATGGAATTGAAATATCTGGTATTTTGTTGAGGATATGTGAAAAGGCACAAAAAAAAACCAAAGATAAGAAGGCATTCTAACTACAAAAATTTGCAGACATTTTTATGGAGTCACTTTTCCACTTTTAATTACTATGAAGCCCGCAAAAACACAACATAAGAATAGGAGAAGTGTGTTATGATTATCTTTGGGAGACAAGGTACTGTAGAAATGTAAGTTGTGGTCACCTGGCTACCCAACATACAGGCTGTACCTAAACTACTGGGTCTATGGGAATTATTTATTGTTCTCTGAGTTACAATAAAAGGAAAGTAAATGAGCTTACTCAGAAGAGCAGAAAGTGTACAAATAAACAATTGAGAATAAGAAAATAGTTCTGTCACTTACAGCATTTTAGAGAAGGTTGGTGTTGTCTAGACTTCTTTACATAAGCTTTGCATAAGCTAGCCCACTAAGAGTCTTAACATCGTGATAAAAGAATAAAAACCTAACATAATGCTTAAAATATTATAAATGTACTTGATTATTCATTCAAGTCTTCTGATCTTTATTTTTTGACAGAAAACACTGAAAAAAGCATGCAGAAGGAGCTCATCCAAACCTGCAACTGAAAATGAAAGTATGTTAAACTGTCACTTGCTGTATCACATTTTATTGCTCAGCCTGTTAAGTTGTAAAATTGTAAGGTGCTGCTGAAGTAATTCAATCAAATAAAGTGAAAGTAATATTGATGAAAATCCTTTTCATTTTTATTGACCCATAAACATTAGAGTGTAAATGCATAAATGACCTCTCAGAAATTGTGGAGATGTTGGTGTCATAATTCTAAATATCAAAAGGGAAATATGAATCATACATTAGCAAATGAACCTAAAGTTGCTTGATCATGTTTTTTCAGGTTATAAAACCAGATTCCATTAATACTGTCTATATCCTTATTTATCATTTTCTTCTGATTCCTTACTGTGTTGAAAACACATACTAATACTGCCCCTCCTCTCAGGATCCCTCTCCTCTTCAAGTATGAGAAAAAGTTCAGCAAAGGGTCTGGAAAACTGGTATGTCCTTCCTATTTTCTAAAAAAGAAATGTGACTTTTGAACACCTTCTATTCCCACACTCTTTTTAGCCCTATATCAGTATATCTGTCTACTATAATAAAGCAATTATGTACTGAAGACGAAGATAGTCAGGAAACAAACCTATTTTTTGGCTTACTTTATTTTCCGCATCTTACTTCTTTCTACAGTCTTTGTTTTTACTTTTTTTTGTGTGTGTTTTTGTGTCTTCTTCCTCCCTTCCCTTTGTTCGTTAGAGCATGCATTTTCTAAGGGTGAAAGTTCAAATCCCTTAACGGTTAAGAAAACTTAGGTTTCCTTTTCACCTGCTTTCTACCATTATGCTGTAGGGTGGAAATATCTGTGTAGTGGAACATTTTAAAAGGTCCTGGGTCAAACTGACTACTACTCTTGGAATAGGACTTGGAGTTAAAAGCCTGAGAGATTTGATATACTGCTGCCTTATTGAAGACCACTAGAGTACAGGAAGAGGCAGAACAGGATATTCTTCTGGATCATCCTCTCTAAGGCCTCGGTGAACATAAACTCTCTTTTAGAGAACTATTCTCAGTATCTGGACAAATGTACAGACCCTAGCTTCAGTAAATTTTTGAAAACATAAAATATTTAGATGCAAACATTTGGTGGAAATGTCACTCAAGATGATGATATATTAGGTATCCTGTGCCTAACATTTTCTCAGCAGAAACATTGAATTAATTTTCTGATGTGCTTAGATATTTACCCTGTCAGTAAGGCAACATATGAATGCTAATTGCTCTGTTGGGAGAAGCTCCTTACAGAGGCTAGCAAAACTTGAGTTGGCCACCTAAAGCAGACAGTTTGAGTCTCGTGCCAAATTCTGAAACTAAAGCCAAAAATGATATTTTCATAATGTTACTTGCAATAGATGAATTTTAAAAAGAGGGGCAAAAAAAAAAAAAAGGAAAAAAGCAGAAGTTTGTTTTGCCATTTGTTCAGAACTTGAGGTTCTAATCAAGATTTTCAGATCAGCTAAATCATTGAACAATGCAAGCAGAGAGTCAACATTCCAGCAGTATCCAAGCAATGATATTACATTTATTATCCAATCCTTTCAAACATTGCATTACTTTCATGCTTTAAAGCCTGACAATGATCTTATTGTTGAAGTTTTTAGTGTTTCTCTTCTCTAGACAGGAGAAAAATACTTTGGGAGTCAAGGCACTAATCGGTCATCTCAGGAAACATTTCTTCTAAATGCTTAAACTTAAACATGACACACTTTCAGAGAATTTACTGAAGCTTTATTTTGTATTTTTGCTGTGGATGTACCCCTCAAACTGGGACATATGGTCACTAAATGCCTAGTCCTAAGGCACGGAAACCTGAAGGCTTAAAATGATCCTGCTACCAACATAAGAGTCTTGGAAAATAAGAATAGCTGTGCTTCATCATTTGCTTGATACTTGAGGCTATAATCAAGCTCTTCAGATCAATTAAAACACTGAACAACGCATGCAGGGAGTAAACATTCAAAGAGCATTCCTACAATGTTTTTGCATTTGTTATTCTTCCCTTTTTAAAGTGACTTGATGTTTCATGATTTAAAGCCTGTCAGACAACTCACAGTATGGCATGTCTGTATATTTGCAAAACTCCTCCTAGTCTATGCCTCAAATCTCACAGGCTTACTTGCTTCATCTCTGTCCAAAGAACTTGCCCTCTCTTCTCCTTTAGATGTATATGTACTCCACCACATTTACTCATGATAGTATACTTACATATATAGTTTAGAGAGAAGGATTTATATGTTCCAATTACGATCAGCATACTAATACATCTATGGAGTATTTCATTATTTCTCTATGAAAGGCAAAAAATAAATGCACATAATGTTATACAGAAAAATGAACTGTTTCTTTTTGTTACTGTAGCTAAGAAAAAAATGTTTCTTGATTGTTTGTTTGCTTAAATCTTGTTTGATCATGATTCTTCTCTACTTATCTCTACTTTGACTTTATGTTTTCTCAGATTTTGAATAGTTGGAAGTTTGATTTTACACCCATTAAAATGTTATTTCCCCCTCATAATGGAAAGGACACTTCTGGCAAAGAAAGCTTGGAATTCTGATCTTTTCCTCTTTCTTGGATGCAGAAGCAGGAAGTAAGGATTATTCACAGTTTTTCAATGACACTGTCAAGTGACAAAGACATTTATATCACTACCTTCACAAAGTTGCAGATTATATTGAGACCTTTTAAAAAGCTTTAGACTGGAGTCGTAAACTGTAGCTCAAGTTCAGTTTAATTTTGCTAGCAATGCTGGTTTTCTTTAGTTCTCTCATTTCCTGAAAACAGCTCTCTCATTCTTCTACTCTACTAGTAAACTAGTAAGACATAAATATAACAGTATCTGATTTTTGAGACTCAGAATAAAACATTTTGTTCCTACAGCAGAAAGTGGATTTCTTTTGCCTTTAGAAATTTCTTCTGTATCTGAATATGCTCTATACTTTAAACTTGTCTTGGGCAGTATAAGAGAGAATTTCAGGAGAATTGCATACCACACCAAATGCCTTATACTTTTCCTTTTTGAAGAAAAAGTGAGGACTACCTTCTAATGATGAAACTGAGGCAGTTGTAGCATTTTGGAGCCCAACAGTCTAGACAACAACCATGAGACTTATATATTATACATATTTTAAAAGATGTGTTATTTATACTTACATGCATAAATTATGTATGCAATGTGTATTTATTTATATATGTGTGTAAAAAAAAAAAGAGAGAGGAGGTCAAGTGAATTGATATGACAATTAATTTGGTCAGGTTTCTAGGAACACTTTTTAGTTACTCTTCAAAACTAAGGTGAAAGAGGTAAGAATACAAGAATATAAAACTGTTCCCTAGGTTGATTTAGAGAAGAGAAGAAAGAATATTAATTTGGAGAAGCAGGAGGGGGCTGCTTTGGACAGCATAGTATTTTATTCTGGACTGGGTTGCAGTAGAAAACACTTATCTAAGTGAATATGTTTTAAGTCTAACTGAAACTTAGGCTTTGGATAGTTCATACACAACTTTGCAAGGGGATAGTGAGCTGATTTTGTACATTTATTGCAGAAATGACACAATTTACTGGCTCTATGTGTAAAATAAAGAAAACTAAAATAAAGTGCTTGTGAAACTTGCTGGATACGTTGTAAAAGAGACTGATTGTTCTGTGGAGCAGGGAAAGATATAGAATTGCTCTGCCAACATGTATCAGGCAGAACTTGGAGGAACTGACTTTGGAGCTAGTGAGGTCAGATAGAGCACCTTCAGGCCTATTCAGTCTTGGTATTTTTAATGAGACTGACACTAAGGACCAGCTGCCTGTGATAGTGCACATGTGAAGTGGACTTATCTCTATTAAGGAGGAGAGAAAGACCATTAGCCCAGCTTACAGGAACAGTCACAGACTATCACACAACTTTAGATGCTTCCATTTATTCCAGTGACTTTAAAAGCGCTGGTAAGATGAATGTCTCTCTCATTTTCCAGTTCATTTTCCCAAAAAGCAATATTTTAATATGATCTGTTTTGTAAAGGAGACAAGATCATTGCTGAAGCATCTGTTTGCATTTATGGGTTGCAACCTAAAAATCTGTCTGCCCTTTGGGGTTCAGCACGCTCATCTCTGTGTATTAAGGTCCACTTGTGACTCTTGAGCTGTTTTCTACTTAAGCATTAACATAGTTAACATTATCTTTAATACTTCTCACTTGCTTAAGGCCACTTTCTCAACAATCTCATTAACGTGATACATTGGTAGATACTGTAGTGTTTCTTTTCACCTTTCCTGCAAGAAGGCAATGGTAAGAATAGACTACTATACTGAACATCCAGAAGACAACCATTTTCATGTTTGAATTAATATTAACATTACATTTAATGAGCTATTCAGAGATCAGTGCCAAAATTCCCCACAGCTATGCTCTGAGAAAGGGAAGGACATATGTACTTCCTCTACTGAGAAGAAACATAAGAGGTTACTGAAACTTGTGAAGAACCAACTTAACACAAAAGAATAATAGAATTAGATTACAAAGTTTGAAGTTTGATTACAAACACTAAGTTTGAAGAACATGTTTCCCAAAGACCAAGCTGAGTGTGAAATAAAGATGTTTCTTCTTGACGATTTCTGCATTATTTGGGCTAGACTGAAAAAATGGAAAATGCATAAAGTGTAGAAAAAAACTACACGAAAGATTTAGTAAAGCAAATTCTATTCTCATTTAGATGAACGAATTTCTATCGATTTCACTAAAGTTTCATGGTAATAGCTATCGGCAAAATAAGGAGCAGTCTAGCAATATAACAATTATTAAAAGTGCATTTCTTTTCGTAGAATCTCTTAAGACTGGAAAAGTAAAGACCTCTGAGAGGTCTTTAAAGAAAACAAACTGAATATTAAACTGAAAAATTCCAACAGTCTGAAGACCAAACAAGATTTTTATCTGAACTACATTAACCTGGAAAAACAAATAATAATAAAACAAGTTCATGTTAATGGATGAGTGGAGTAGTTTAATCATCACAAGTGTGGATAAACTAATTTCATGGCTAGAGGCATTTTTTAAGATACTTATTCATTAGTGACATGATTGGATGCCTTGTCTCTAATGCCTTCTCTTTTGTGCTAGAAGTTGTATTTGACTGTCCCTGGAAAAGGGCTGGTGAAAGGATTAGAAAGGACAAAAAATAGGCAGAAATAAAAAGTATATTAATTTCTTTAGGGAAAAAAAAACAATTATTTCCTCTTTAATTTATTGTAACTAGTGTGACCATGAATATGAAGCACAGAAAAACAATGAAAAATCTGTTGAGAACAGCAGCTCATAAAACCTTGCAGTTTGGGGAGGTGGTGGTAGTGGTGGGCTGTTAGCTGAAAGGAAATTGTATCTCGTTTAAAAAAAAAAAAAACACAAACACAACACCTTGGGCACTCAGATTCTATGGACATATGGGCTACAAAAAATATTCCCAAATAAAGTGAATAAACAGACATGTATTATGCTCCCCCATGTGCACATTTTAAACCAAATACACATATTAGCACTTTGCCACTGCACCATAATTGCAAATAGACAGCTGAATTCTTTATTGTATCTTTACACAGCAGTGACAGAGTGAGTGCCTTAAAATCATAGAGCTGCTCAGAAATGTCAGAGTATTAGAAAACATTTAGCAACAAATGGTTATTAAACTGTCAACAGCACAGGAAAAGCTCAGAGGTGACTGTATTTCACTTCACTTTCTAATGAGCATCACCATAAGTGTCGCTTTAATTAAAAAGCAATCTTACCCAGCGTATATAACAAAAGATGTTTACTGTGCTAGTTCATCCTCTGACAAGTTAATAATTTCAAATTCATTTGCCTAAAAAAGAAGGGGAACATTACTTTTCAGGTAATTAAGAGGTTAAAGACTTTGTGCAGATCAAGCAACATGAATACATTTCAAGGTCAGGTAAGACGGAAACCATTAATGACAAATATATGCTTTTAGGTGATGCCTGATTCCATACTACTGCATTACAGGGTGTGGAAATGTCAACTTGAACATTAAAGCTGAGGACACTTGGAATGTATAAATTTTAAAAAAGAGAAAAATTTGCTCTTACTATTTTACTTTTTTCTTTTCAAAAGCAAATCTACGATAGATTATCTGAAACGGTAGACTAGCTCAAATCTGATCCACTACCTTTAGGTAAAACTTTAGGTAAAAAAGTTAGGAAATAATTGATATCCCTAAAGGATCCAGGGAATTAGCTCTGATGAGCCAAGGTTTTTTGGAATTATTCCAAATTGTTTCCAAATTCCAAACTGAAATTACTCCAAAATCCTTTATTGTGAATTCTTTAGGTAACTAGCTGAAGATATAAGAAAAAGATAAGATCAAATCTTGATTCTTCTTTCAAGACAATCATAGTTAACAAAGCCAAGCGAAAAATCAGTAAAGTGAAAAGTACTTTTGAGTATCACTGATTTTCTTTCATAAAGTCATAAGGAAGTAATGGAATTCCAAGATTTTTCTGGAAGCTTCAGTTCAAAAAAAAAAAAAAAAAGAAAGAAAGAAACATGATTTAAAACATTTTAAGTTTTAATGTATTTTTTAAAAACTTTTTTTACTATATTGTTTTTATTATTCTAATGCTAACTTGTCACTTGATGGTTACATCATGACATATCATAAAGGTTTCAATATTGAAATATTCCGAGGAGGAAATCAAGCCCTTGCTAAACTAATTAGAGAATCTATTTTCATATCTACCAAAGTGATTGCGGGCTAATAAAAAGGTATCAAAGCCAGCTGCTACTCTAGTTTGGCCTTACTTGTTACTATCAATAGACATACTACTCACTGATAATGGAAAATGCATATAAATACTTTCATATATATATGTATATATTCATATATATATATGTATGTATATGAATATATTCATATATTCATATATATATGAAAGTATGTATAAAAATAAGGGTCAGATGAAATCAGCACAAGAAGAAAAACAAAGGTATGTACATACAGACATTTGTCCATTTAAGTGGAGCATTAATACAAAATACATGGGAATTCACAGCACAAACATCTAGACTCCATATCATCAATAATATTTTGCGTATAACAGATCTGAACACAAACTACAAGCACACAAGAGAGCTGAATTTATTTTAAAGTAAATAGTTGACTTAAATGGAGGGGGAAAAAAGAAAGAAAAGCAAGTGCTTGTTTGTTTGTTTGGCCTATGGAAGGCTCTTTTCTTTGCAGCTCAAGTCTGTTTTACATGTTTTAAAACTAATTTTCTCAAGTAGTTATCTGAACATCACATTGATTTTTGTTTCATCTTTCTCAGCACATGCATAGCTAAAGTTTCTATAGATATTAAGAAATTGTACTGTCACTAGTTAAAATATTCTACCCATTCTTCCAACACAAAAGCAACATTTTCTGGAAAGCTACTTGTATTTATTTTTGTAGAGGGCTCAGCACAGATCCTAATGGACATAAAGCAAACAACTAGCATGTGCAAGTTTATAAGCTGAATTTCATGTTTGAAATCTATCTTACTCTAATAACACTTGGTCTAATAATACTGTTCTCAAAAGATTCCCCTCCCTCTCCTTGCTTTCTCTATAAACAAGTTACTTTTCTCATAGAGTTGACTTCTAGGTTACTTTAAAGTTTTTTCTTGGTTTGATATGAAAAATAAAGAAGTACGGTATAAACTTTATAGGCTATTTTAAGAAAAAAAGTAGTTTACAACTCCTGTGCAAATGCTTATCAAGTAAAGAGACATCAAGGAAGTTGTTTTCACTCATTATTTTGCTCATTATAGAGCCACAAAGGCACCTGGCTTTGTCATTTGCTATCATCTCCAGCTGCTTTGTGCATGATACACATCAACCAAAGACCTGTAACTCTACTGATATTCTCATTACTGTTAGCATTTTTGGTATTCTTCTCTTTCTGATGCAGTGTAATGCAGTCTTCATTAATACTTCTTCCCTACAGTAATACATTAGATATTCTTGCTATGTTTTTAATTTAGAGCTTCAGGATATAAACAGAAAAGAATTTAGAAATATACATGTTCTAAGTTACATGAGACAGCCTTCGCCATTGAAATTTTGGCTTTCCATTGAGTCAAGACATTTCCTGTTGAACTTGCAAGCAAACTTTCACCTACAAAGTTCCATTTTCAATTTAATGCTCATAATTTGAATCTTAAACTTTTTTAACTCTACTGTTCTTGAAGTATTTTTCCAATAGGTGGAAGAAAAAGCGAAGTATTTGTCCAATAGGTGGAAGAAAAAGTGATCATTTACTCCATCTATATATGAAACCAAGGTCTGTGTGGTCTACTAATTGTGGTCTTAGCCTAGTGGAGAAAAAAGACATAGGAGAATCCCTTGGGTTCCCTCCCAGCCTCCAGTTGCTTCTAGCTCAGAAGATGCTTCGGCCCTATATGGCTGTTCTGCATTTAGAGATCCCCACTGGCTTTCTGCTCCATGAGCTTTCTGAGGCATTCCGTGTATCCATTTTCACGGCACCATTCAGCAAGGACTTGGCCAATAGAGAAATAGAGTAGATACTCATTGGCAGTATATACCCACAGAAAACAGTGTTTGTGTGTAGCTCTTCCTGTCTTGGTACATTTTCCTTTTATTGCACAGATGTGAGAGCTTGATCACACTGATTTTCTTTGATTCTAGTGCTGCAGCACTGTAGTAGTGATAAAAGATAATCCTAAGCATTTTTTTTCCTGCTTTATCTTTACTGACTGATAGCTTTCCACAGTCTTGCGAGATATACTAGCAGAGAAACAAGCTTAGCACTGGTGTCAATACTACATACTGAGAAGTAACAATGAGAATCTATATATCAAGTGTTTAATTGCCAAGGAAACACAACCTCCTTGTGTAAAAACTTCTCTGCATGCTACTTCATTTCAGATGCCAAATTCCTCTTGTCGCAGGGTGAAGTATCCCCCTCAAAAGACCTCATGGGTTCACCAAGACCAGTGTCTGCAGCAAAGCATGGTATGAAAGGGCTACTAAATCCCAGGATGTATGGAGGAGAGGGAAAAGGGAAGGGAAGGGACGGGAAGGGAGGAAGGGAGGAAGGGAGGAAGGGAGGACGGGAGGAAGGCAGGA